>JAODAL010007838.1:0-122200 GCA_025379985.1 Phyllomedusa bahiana | reverse complement strand
GCTCAAAAGGGGGCTAGCACAGGGGTGCAGAGGTAGAGTCCTTCTATGGGGGGCAGCTACAGGGGTCGGGTTTAGCTCCCTTCTATCGGGGCGACTACAGGGGTGCAGGGGAGCATCGCTTCTATCAGGGGCTAGCAAGGGGGTGCAGAGGTAGCAGCCCTTCTTAGGGTAGACAGGGGGGCAAGGTACAGTCCTTCTTTTAGGGCTAGCTACAGGGGTGCAGAGGAGCAGTCGCCCACAGGGCTGCTCAGGGTGAGAGGTAGCAGTCCCTTCTATCAGGGGTACTAGGGGGGGTGCAGATCACCCTTTTCTACGGGGGCGTAGCTAAGGGGGTGCGATTTAAAATGTTTCTATCAGGGCTCTACAGGGGGGGCAGGGGTACAGTCGCTTCTATAGGGGCGTACTACGGGGGTGCAGAGGGCAGTCGCTTCTTCAGGGCGTGCTCAGGGGGCAAGGAAACAGTCGCTTCTATCGGGGTACTACGGGGGGTGCAGAGGTACGCGTTTCTATCGGGGCGTAGCTACAGGGGTGGCAGGTACATCGTTCATCAGGGCTAGCTACAGGGGGTGCAGAGGTCAGTTTTCTATCGGGGCGTACACGGGGGGGCAGAGGTAAAATCGCTTCTATCAGGGGTGTAGCTACAGGGGGTTGCAGGGTAGCGTCGCTTCTATCAGTAGGCGTAGCTACAGGGGGTGCAGAGGTAGCAGTCCGCTTCGTATCAGGGGCATAGCTACAGAGGGGGTGCAGAGGTAGCATTCGCTTCTATCAGGGCATTAGCTACTGGGGGTGCAGAGGTAGCAGTCGCTTCAATCAGGGTCATAGCTACAGGGGTTGCAGAGGTAGCAGTAGCTTCTATCAGGTGCGTAGCTACAGGGTGTGTCATAGTTAGCCAGTCGCTAGTACTATCAGGGGCGTAAGCTATCAGGAGGTGCAGAGGTAGCAGTCGCTTCTATCAGTGCGTAGCTACAGGGGGCGCAGAGGTAGCAGTCGCTTCTATCAGGGGCGTAGCTACAGGGGGTGCAGAGGTAGCAGTCGCTTCTATCAGGGGCGTAGCTACAGGGGGTGCAGAGGTAGCAGTCGCTTCTATCAGGGGCGTAGCTACAGGGGGTGCAGAGGTAGCAGTCGCTTCTATCAGGGGCGTAGCTACAGGGGGTGCAGAGGTAGCAGTCGCTTCTATCGGGGGCGTAGCTACAGGGGGTGCAGAGGTAGCAGTCACCACCGGGCCCTGCAGCCTGAGGGGGCCCATAAACCCTTCTGCTACATAAGGAGACGCCAGCATTATAAGTGGCACATGGTACCTGTGGGCCCCTCTTTCACTTTTGGCACCAGGGCCCTGGTGCTTCAAGTTACGCCTTTGTTTGGGGCGACATCAATTGGCAGGAACGCGGCACAACCCGAGGGTCAACATGTGGGCGACAGATCATTGGTCTCCGCACTGGGCATCATGGGGGCAGCTACAGAGAGAGGGGCCACCATCTGCCCAGGTCAGGGCAGCTTCAGGCTACAAAGAAGGCTTCTCTTGTACAGGACACATTATACTCCAGTCACATCCCAAGCTGCAGTTACAAGTCCATTGGTTTCTAGTATTGTTCAAACTCAGAAGACACAGACTCCGTTCAATCTGAGCGGCGATGAGTAAATAAGCTGCTGTCAGTGACAAGAAGGATGCAGCTTGAGCTGTGAATGGAGGAGACTGTGGATGCAGCTTGAGCTGTGAATGGAGTAGGAGACTGTGGATGCATCTTGAGCTGTGAATGGAGTAGGAGACTGTGGATGCAGCTTGAGCTGTGAATGGAATAGAGTACTTTGGATATAGCTTGAGCTGTGAATGGAGTAGAAGACTGTGGCTGCAGCTTGAGCTGTGAATGGAGTAGGAGACTGGATGCAGCTTGAGCTGTGAATGGAATAGAGTACTTTGGATATAGCTTGAGCTGTGAATGGAGTAGGAGACTGGATGCAGCTTGAGCTGTGAATGGAGTAGGAGACTGGATGAAGCTAGAGCTGTGAATGGAGTAGGAGACTGTGGATGCAGCTTGAGCTGTGAATGGAGTAGGAGACTTTGGCTATAGCTTGAGCTGTGAATGGAGTAGAGTACTTTGGCTATAGCTTGAGCTGTGAATGGAGTAGGAGACTGGATGCAGCTTGAGCTTTGTGAATGGAGTAGTCGACTTTGGATGCAGCTTGAGCTGTGATTGGATTAGGAGACTGGATGCAGCTTGAGCTGTGAATGGAATAGATTACTTTTGATATAGCTTGAGCTGTGATTGGAGTAGAAGACTGGATGCAGCTTGAGCTGTGAATGGAGTAGGAGACTGTGGATGCAGCTTGAGCTGTGAATGGAGTAGGAGACTGTGGATGCAGCTTGAGCTGTGAATGGAGTAGGAGACTGTGGATGCAGCTTGAGCTGTGAATGGAGTAGGAGACTGTGGATGCAGCTTGAGCTGTGAATGGAGTAGGAGACTGTGGATGCAGCTTGAGCTGTGAATGGAGTAGGAGACTGTGGATGCAGCTTGAGCTGTGAATGGAGTAGGAGACTGTGGATGCAGCTTGAGCTGTGAATGGATGTAGGAGGACTGTGGATGCAGCTTGAGCTGTGAATGGAGTAGGAGACTGTGGATGCAGCTTGAGCTGTGAATGGAGTAGGAGACTGTGGATGCAGCTTGAGCTGTGAATGGAGTAGGAGACTGTGGATGCAGCTTGAGCTGTGAATGGAGTAGAGTACTTTGGATATAGCTTGAGCTGTGAATGGAGTAGGAGACTGGATGCAGCTTGAGCTGTGAATGGAGTAGAGTACTTTGGATATAGCTTGAGCTGTGAATGGAGTAGAGTACTTTGGATATAGCTTGAGCTGTGAATGGAGTAGAGTACTTTGGATATAGCTTGAGCTGTGAATGGAGTAGGAGACTGTGGATGCATCTTGAGCTGTGAATGGAGTAGGAGACTGTGGGTGCAGCTTGAGCTGTGAATGGAGTAGAGTACTTTGGATATAGCTTGAGCTGTGAATGGAGTAGGAGACTGTGGATGCAGCTTGAGCTGTGAATGGAGTAGGAGACTGGATGCAGCTTGAGCTGTGAATGGAGTAGAGTACTTTGGATATAGCTTGAGCTGTGAATGGAGTAGGAGACTGGATGCAGCTTGAGCTTTGAATGGAGCAGAGTGTTGTGGTTGCAGCTTGAGCTGTGAATAGAGTGCAAGATGTTGGTCTTGATCATGTGGATTGTTCTGGATACCGCCTAGTCGTGAGGCAGTGGCCGGTCATCAGCCAGGCTGATATTACTTCCCATGCATGATTGACGGGAGCCCCCGTATAGGGCCCGGGGCCCGCGTTGTATCATGCAGCCGGTATTGCCCCAGGTATCATATCCCAGGTGAGGGCATTGGGTGGCGCCCTTGTCTGTTATTTGTGAATATTTCCCAGCAGGCTTTACGCTCCTGTATTCTCTCTTGCAGATATCGATGAGTGTGCGAGCGACTCCCACCACTGCAACCCCACGCAGGTGTGTATAAACACGGAGGGCGGGTACACCTGCTCCTGCACCGAGGGCTACTGGCTACTGGAGGGACAGTGTCTGGGTGAGTCCGCGCTTTATGTTTGTGGTCGATCAGTGACTGTGACGCCGGGTGACTCTGTGACAGACTAATAGCTTGAAAGCAAGCTCCCATAATGGCGCCACTCCTGCCGATAGGTTGTGTCTGGTATTGCAGCTTCGCTTTATTGAAGGGAATGGGCCTAAGCTGCAATACCACACACAACCTGTGGTCAGGGGTGGCGCTGTTCCCATATCAGGCAGCCATGTGTATTACATCAAGTACAACCTCCGATCAATGAGCAACGTTGTATTAACCAGAACCAGGTGGTGGCGGCGGCGGCGCCTCCAGATGTAACAAGCTCGGCTTCATGGAGAGACCCTTGTTCCAGGGTCGATGGCTCAGAGTGCGGCTTTCATCTGCGCCGGATTCACCGCTCTTCAGAGGGGCCATAAAGGAGATTTATGTCCTGTTTACTCTCGGCTGTGGCTTCAGATTAAACGGAACTTTCATCGTCTGAGGCTCCTCTCCTGTCTTTGAAGATAACGGGATGAATTTGGAGGCTTAGGGATCACATCTGGGCCCCCCAGACCGAGGCAGCAGGAAGGAGAGGTCACCACGGAGGGGAGGGGGGGGGGGGATCCTATCCTCAATATTCATCGCATGGCCAGAGACTCCATATTGACCGTGACTCCTCTTTATGAGGCGAAACATCTTTGCGGTATGATTGGCCCGGTCTGTGCATCTTCTCCACGGTCACTGACCAAACGCCGTCCAGCGCAGCTGGAGCCTGTGCCGGCCTTGGCGGAGCGCCACTTCCATTATCAGGGGATGTCTACATAGTGACCGTGACTCCTGTCCATGAGGCGGTGGCTCTTTGGCCGGAGCGGTATGATGCCTATTATGATATGATGATTATTACGGTATGATGGGTATAGCGGTATGATGCCTATTATGATAGTTATTTTAGTGTAATGGCTATAGCGGTGTGATGGCGTGATAGGTATAGCGGTATGATGGTTATTACGGTGTGATGGGTATAGCGGTGTGATGGGTATAGCAGTGTGATGGGTATTACGGTGTGATGGTTATTACGGTGTGATGGGTATAGCGGTGTGATGGGTATAGCGGTGTGATGGGTATAGCGGTGTGATGGCTATTACGGTGTGATGGGTATAGCGGTGTGATGGCTATTACGGTGTGATGGGTATAGCAGTGTGATGGCTATTTTGGCATGAAGGCTCTTGTGCTGGGATGGATATTACGGTGGGGCGGTCACTCGTCTTCACTTCATGCATTTGACCACCTCTATTCCTTGGTTGCTCAAAAGCCTAGAAAAACAGACACTGTCCACCCTGTCCAAAAACCAAGGACTGAGGTAAGCATGAGCAGCAGCACCCAGCACTGGTGTATAGGAAAGAACATAAGCACCACCCTACGGAGGGAAGTTTAAAATCTTTTCTCCTGCAGAATGTAATTCCATAACCTTAGACATCGCATTAGGTGAAGATAAGGAGGTTGGGACACCTTGAGGTTTGGCTCCTTGTCGGAGTGCAGCCGCTTCCACTGCCGCCCCCCAGAGGGGTCCCCCCTTGGCCGGAGAGCTCAGCTGCTTCCACCGCCGCCCCCCAGAGGGGTCCCCCCTTGGCCGGAGAGCGCAGCCGCTTCCACTGCCGCCCCCAGAGGGGTCCCCCCTTGGCCGGAGAGCGCAGCCGCTTCCAGGGGCATCTCTGCTGAAGCAGTGAACCAGTTGGAAGCCCCTGTGGGGTATGTAGATCAGAGATCTTAAAAGTGCAAAAGTCACTTAATCAAAACAGTGAAACCCATCTCATGAGTACTTCTTCCCACCCTGTGTTTAACTTAGGGTGAAGAATAAATTAGTGCGAAGCAATGCATTATGGGATTGTATGACCCACCCCTTTGCATAATTTAGGCTTTCGACCAATAGAAATTGACTAATTTGCATAATTGCCCATGATGCATTGCGACGAACCACTAAAAGTCGCCATAAGTTAAAAAATCGGTCCCCAAATAAACCTAAAACCATTCAAAATACCAAAAAATTGCAATAAATGTATGCTAATGCATGCTAATGAGATGTTGGTACGTTCTTGCGACCAATAGAAAGTTTTCTTTTCCATCAATTTGATTGGTTGAAATTTATTAAAATTATGCTGAAAATCTATTTTTATAACTTTGTTTTATCTCCTTACAAACATCTTTTCCTTCTACCTTGCAGCACACCAATTGGAGCTAGATATCCGGGAGGGATTTCTCCGGTTACCAGGCCGGCACCACCTAGCGCACCCTGCAGAACCTCCGCCGGGTAGCAGGCAGGCACCACCTAGGGCACTCTGCAGGGCCGGCGCCACCTAGCAGAAGCCAGAAGGCTTCTGCCGGCCGCACCTAGTTGGCTCTGCTACATAGCATGCCAATATGGGTTCAGAAGAACCGCGCCAGAGCGGCGCAACCTCCCTGGGGGTATATCTGGCCGATACAATCTTTTATTAGGGCGAGTTCAATGTTTTGGTAACTGCAATGCATTATGGGAATCTATGCAAATTAGGAGGTTGGGCTTATATGAAGTGAAAGCGACGATCAGTCTTTAATGTGACTCCTATTCCCAGAGTGAGGAGTCTCCACACAGATCACATATTTTATGGCGAAAAACACAGGAGATCCACAGCGGGAAGGAAATCCTCAGAGACTGTGATCCTCATAAAGAAGACGCCAACTCCATAAAGATCCCTCCATGAATCCAGCGATCTCCGTGTGCGGCGCAAACAAGCCCTGAGAATTTTCTGGATACGTTAATAGAAGCAAAGAAAAAAGCCTCCGAGCGGCTGGGCCCTGATCATACACAGCGGGGACATTACAGAGAGAGGACTGGGGGCTGGAAAGGGGTTAATCCATCTTAAATATTCTGTGACCAATCAGCAGCCCCCATACACTCAGTCCTCCCTATGTAATCGAGCCGCTGCACCTCCAGAGATACCCTACAGCCACCGACCATTTAACTTAGGGCGAGCTCTACACAGCTTAGCGATGCTATGTTTATGTTCCATGCAATGCATTGTGGGAGATTATGCAAATTAGGAGGTTGGCCTTACACAAGGTGAAGGTCGATCAGTCGCTCCGGACTCCTAATACCAGAGTAAGGAGTCTCCGCACAGACACATATGTTATGGAGAAAACCCCTGAGACCCAGAGCGGGAAGGAAGTCCTCAGAGACTGTGACCCTCCTGCTTCTTCATAAAGAGTCCTCCATGGAGTCAGCGATCGTCGCGTGAGGTCGGAGCAAATCCTGATCGAGCTCCAAAGAGAACTTATTATACAGAAACCCCACCAGGGTGTGAGGACCAGGAACGCCTCTATTACAGACTCCAGCGCCCCCTATAGAATGCAGTATAAACCATATATCCCTCATTGTGGAGCTGAGTTGGACCCGCCATCTTCGGACCGTCACCCCGCTCCAGCTCAGCACAGGGGTCTGGGTGACTGGGTGGGATGCACCTCAGAAGGGGAGATGTTCTTCATTAGGGAGAGGCGACGGAGCCCAACGAGCCTGCGACCACCGCGTTGCAGTATGCTAATGAGGTTGAGGTGGGCGGAGCTCATGACTTTTAGTTTCTTATGTTTATTCATAAGGACGACCTCCGACTTTACATCGATTGCGCCGTGAAATCAGCGGTCGCCGGGGGCAACGAATCGGGATCGTTCTACGCCCGTTATCAGAAATAGGTGCAGCTTTCATCCTCGGCCCGCACCTATAGGGACCTTCACTGCAACCCATTGCCTGATGGTGAGAGTACATGAAGGAGGTGCGGCCTCATCCTGAGACCCCTATAGTCCTTATTCTAGGACCCCCGGACAGTGATTCCAGCTGACTTTTCTCCCGCTGGCTGGGCCATAGCGATGAGACTGGATTGGGGACAGCTGCAGGTCCTGTTCCCCCCAGTCTGCACTAGCTGGAGCGGCGTGCCGTTTGCCGTTGCAGAATTACGACACTTGCCTGTAATTTGTTGCATTTTCCTCCGTCGGTCTGGAGCGGCCGCGGCGCCGTCACTCGGGCTGTGAGTTGGGATTTGGGGACACTGGAGCCCGATCATTATTGGCCACTTTCCTGTAGACTTTGCCTCTCATCTCCTCTCACTGCTGTGACCAGGAGCGCCCCAAATCACAACCAAAGGCTGAGACCCCCCTGACCTCGTCCTGCTGATGGTTTGTTACAGTTACACCCAGTCTGGAGAATCCCCTGTAAGTCCAGACCGATACCTGCGCTGATACACTGTAACAAACGAGCAAGAGGGAGAGATCGGTGCTGATACTGAAGACTCACTGTAACAAACCCTCAGCTGTCAGAAGGATGAGGCCTGAAAAGGCGTAAATCTCCTGGAGATAAGGAGGTTCAATGATCAGAAAGAGATGGTGAAAAGGTCAAGGAGACATAATGGAGGCAGGACGAACCCCCTACGGCCTGGTGTAAAAGAGCCAAATGTTGCTGCAAGTTACTTTATAAGTGGTGAGAAAAGTGGGTGGAAGAAGAGAGATAAGCGGCGCCACCACCCTGTTACTATAGGAAGCAGGGGAGAGATCGTCCTGTCATTACCTACTACTGCAATGAGTGCTCCCATCACAGCAGCAGTAAAGTGAGAGCAGTCAGTCTAGTCCACCTGTATCTGGCTGCATCCAGAGAACAATAGAGCGATTGTCCTGTCATTACCTACTATTGTAATGAGACCCCCTGTGGAGCAGCGCTCCCCTCACAGCAGCAGTAAAGTGAGAGCAGTCAGTCTAGTCCACCTGGATCTGGTTGTATCCAAAGAGCGATTGTCCTGTCATTACCTACTATTGTAATGAGTCCGCCTGCAGAGCAGCGTTCCCCTCACAGCAGCAGTAAAGTGAGAGCAGTCAGTCTAGTCCACCTGTATCTGGATGTATCCAAAGAGCGATTGTCCTGTCATTACCTTCTCTTGTATTGAGACCCCCTGCCGAGCAGCGCTCCCCTCACAGCAGCAGTAAAGTGAGAGTAGTCAGCCTAGTCCACCTGGATCTGGTTGTATCCAAAGAGCGATTGTCCTGTCATTACCTACTATTGTAATGAGTCCGCCTGCAGAGCAGCGTTCCCCTCACAGCAGCAGTAAAGTGAGAGCAGTCAGTCTAGTGCATCTGGCTGTATCCAGAGAACAATAGAGCAATTGTCCTGTCATTACCTACTATTGTAATGAGACCCCATGCAGAGCAGCGCTCTGTCACTTTTCTCCCTTCACAGCAGCAGTAAAGTGAGAGCAGTCTGCCGGCCTTTCCGGAGGTTTCTCTCTTTATTATCAGGGGCAGAGAAGGACAAGCTCGTATATTTGTGTTTTTATTGCATGGGACTGCTGAAATAAGACAAACAGTTCAGAAATATTGAGTGAGCCCCGGCAACGACCGACTGCGTGATGGAGGGCTTCAGCCAGTGTTCTCTCTTGTCCTTCTGCAGACATAGACGAATGCCGCTACGGATACTGCCAGCAGCTCTGCGCCAATGTGCCCGGGTCCTATTCTTGTACCTGTAACCCGGGGTTTGTGCTGAACTCCGATGGAAGGTCGTGTCAAGGTAGGTGGGGTCCGGCGGGGGCTCCGTATGGTCTCTGGGACTTGCCCCGGAGGATGGGTGGGGGTTACACACTGGAATAGGGGTCCGGGGTACAAATCACCGATGGACGGAGCGTATGCGGATTCTTGTTCAGTACAACACAGGCTGTGCAGATCCATGGAGTCACCATCGCTGCGGTGTCGTTACTTTGGTGCAGGAGGTGGGGTAGCCACATGGGGGGGGGGGGGGCAGCCTCCACCCCACTGAGCGCGCCCGGTTGTGCTAACGTTGTATCTCACTCTAGATGTGGACGAGTGCACCACCGAGAACCCGTGTGTGCAGAGCTGTGTGAACACCTACGGCTCCTACCTGTGTCGCTGTGAGCCGGGCTACGAGCTGGAAGAGGACGGCGTCAACTGCAGCGGTAACTACAGACGGGCACAAGGGGGCGTCAGCGGGCAGGTGCATGAGCGCAGCGTACCGCAACATGGCTGCCGCAACCGCTGCGAGTCCCAGCAATGACCGACTGCGAGCGCCGGCAACGACCGACTGCGAGCCCCGGCAACGACCGACTGCGAGCCCCGGCAACCACCGACTGCGAGCCCCGGCAACCACCGACTGCGAGCCCCGGCAACCACCGACTGCGAGCCCCGGCAACGACCGACTGCGAGCCCCGGCAACGACCGACTGCGAGCCCCGGCAACGACCGACTGCGAGCCCCGGCAACGACAGACTGCGAGCGCCGGCAACGACCGACTGCGAGCCCCGGCAACGACCGACTGCGAGCGCCGGCAACGACCGACTGCGAGCGCCGGCAACGACCGACTGCAAGCGCCGGCAACGACCGACTGCGAGTCCCAGCAATGACCGACTGCAAGCGCCGGCAACGACCGCTGCCGAGGGGCCGGCAACGACACAGTGCAGCCCCGGCAAACAAACCGGGACTGCGAGCGCCGGCAACGACCGACTGCGAGCCCCGGCAACGACCGATGCGAGCGCTGGAAAACGAGACTGCGAGCGCCGGCAACGACACAGTGCAGCCCCGGCAACGACCGACTGCGAGCGCCGGCAACGACCGACTGCGAGCGCCGGCAACGACCGACTGCGAGCGCCGGTAACGACCGCCTGCGAGCCCGGGCAACGACCGCCGGGGAGCCCGGGCAACGACCGACTGCGAGCCCCGGCACCGACCGACTGCGAGCCCCGGCAACGACCGACTGCGAGCCCCGGGAACGACCAAACTGCGAGCCCCGGCAACGACCGACTGCGAGCCCCGGCAACGACCGACTGCGAGCCCCGGCAACGACCGACTGCGAGCCCCGGCAACGACCGACTGCGAGCGCCGGCAACGACCGACAGTGCAGCGCCGGCAACGACCGACTGCGAGCGCCGGCAACCACCGACTGGGAGCCCCGGCAACCACCGACTGGGAGCCCCGGCAACCACCGACTGGGAGCCCCGGCAACCACCGACTGGCAGCCCCAGCAACATCTGAGTGCAGCCCCACCAATGACTGACTGCGAGTCCCGCCAATGAGTGCAGCCCCGGCAACGACCTACTGCGAGCCCGCAACGCCCGGGACTGCGAGCCCCGGCAACGACCGACTGCGAGCGCCGGCAACGACACAGTGCAGCCCCGGCAACGACCGACTGCGTGCCCCGGCAACGACCGACTGCGAGCCCCAGCAATGTGTGCAGCCCCAGCAACATCTGAGTGCAGCCCCAGCAACATCTGAGTGCAGCCCCAGCAATGACTGACTGCGAGTCCCGCCAATGAGTGCAGCCCCGCAAGGACGGATTCCGACTCTGCGAGCCCGGCAGGGGACCGCCTGCGAGCCCCGGCAGGGACCGACTGCGAGCCCCGGCAATGATCTGATCTGCTGGAGGAGCGCCGGCAACGACCGACTGCGTGAGCGACCTGCAACGGACCGACTGCCGAGCGCCGGGCAAACGACCTGATGCGAGCGCCGGCAACGACATCCGACTGGCGAGCGACCGGGCAAACGACCGGAATTGGGAGCGCCGGCAAACCACCGACTGGGAGCCCCGGCAACCACCGACTGGGAGCCCTGGCAATGTGTGCAGCCCCAGCAACATCTGAGTGCAGCCCCAGCAGTGACTGACTGCGAGTCCCGCCAATGAGTGCAGCCCAGCACGAACCGATGCGTAGACCCTAGGGCAACGACCGAAGCCTGCAGAGCCCCGAGAAATGAGCTGCTGAGCCCCTGGCAATGGACGCTGAGCCCCGGAAACGAAAATGCCGACTGCATTATCCATGCAACGGACTGCGAGGCCCGGCAACGACCGACTGCGGAAGCCCCGGCAACGACCTCCGACTGCGAGCCCGCAACGAGCCGGACTGCGAGGACCCCAGGGCAAAGACCCGGACTGCCGAGCCCCGGCAGTGACGACGACTGGAGCCCGCAATGACCGCGAGCCCCGCAAGACGACTGCAAACCCAGATCGACTGCGAGCCCCGAACATATGACTGCAGCCCCGGCAACGACCGCTGCATTCATGTTCCAGAGCGATCTGGGCCAGGTTCTGGCTAATGCCTCAGATTGTAGGGTGCGGGCGCTGGGTGACCCCTCGCTCTCCGGGCGGTGACCCCACTACTGGGAGCCTCGAGTACAATCTTCTCTGCAGACCGATGAGATTCGGGTCTTTGCTTTCAGACATGCGACGAGTTGCAGCGTTCTCGAGCTTTCCTGTTATGTCAGCACGAATGCGTCAACCAGCCCGGCTCCTACCACTGCAGCTGCCCCTCCGGATACAGCCTGCTGGACGACGGCAGGACCTGCCAGGGTGAGTGCGGCCAGGAGAGGACACCTACAGATGGAAGGGTCCTGAACACAAGAGCTTACAATCTATGAGGAGATAGAGGAGACAAGAGGAGTGAGGGCCCTGATCACAAGAGCTTACAATCTATGAGGAGATTAGAGGGACAAGGAGGAAGTGAGGGACCTGATCACAAGAGCTTACATCTATGAGGAGATAGAGGACACAATGAGCGATGGTGAGGGCCCTGATCACAATGAGCTTACAATCTATGATGGAGATAGAGGAGACAAGAGGAGTGAGGGCCTGATCACAAGAGCTTACAATCTATGAGGTGATAGACGACATAAGAGGAGTGAGGGTCCTGGTCACAAGAGCTTACAATCTATGAGGAGATAGGAGGACACAAGACGAGTGAGGGCCCTGACACAAGAGCTTACAATCTAGAGGGCCCCTGATCCTGATCACAAGAGCTTACACTCTATCAGGAGATCGAGGAGGACACTAGAGGGAGTGAGGCCACTGATCACAAGAGCTTACAATCTATGAGGAGATAGGACACAAGAGGAGTGAGGGCCCTGATCTCAAGGCTTACAATTATGAGGAGATAGTTGGGACAAGAGGAGTGATGGTCCTGATCACAAGAGCTTACAGTCTATGAGGAGATAGAGGATACAAGAGGAGTGAGGGCCCTGATCACAAGAGCTTACAATCTATGAGGAGAGAGGAGGGGACACAATATCTGTGTGATTATTTTGTATTATTTGAATGTAGTGTGAAACTACATCCATCAGCAACCCCTCTGCAATATCTGTGTGATTATATTGTATATTTTGAATGGTGCGGTGTGAACTACATCCATCAGCAACCCCTCTGCAAATCTGTGTGGTTATATTTATATTTGAATGGTACGTGGTGAACTACATCCATCAGCAACCCTCTCTGCATATCTGTGTGTTATATTGTATATTTGAATGGTACGTCATTCTGCGTGAATACAATCACATTTATCTTCCACGAACTGCTGTCATGTCATTTTCTATATTGTGATGTTCTGGTTTTTTGCCTTGAAGTCCAGCTCTTGTCTTCAAATATTTAGGATGTGTTTCTTATGTTTGTAATGTAAGCCTATACCAATATAGCCTCTGAATAATTCCCTTGCGGGATGCTATCTCTTTATAACCCCACCCGTTTCTGTCACCCTGAAAGTGGTTGATCTAAATCAATAGACACTATATATGGAGCTCTTGAGGTCTGCACAAGACCTTTTGGTCTGAGGCATTTTCGAAGTTGACCGGCATTTTCCGAAGTGAATATGAATTTTGGACCGAACGTGGCAGACAGAAGGCGGCAAGAAAGTATTTTTGATAAGTAGCTAGGATTTCTTACCTGCAGCTTTTACAACCATGCTTACATTTGCAATCTATCCTTGCTGACCCTCTTCTCCTTTCCTACCGCCCCAGTCATGCTCCAAACAACTCTGTCACATTAGCTCCTTTTTTCCCCCTTCTCCTTCCCTTACCATGCACGAATCTCATGCATTACTTACTTACTTTCCGTACCCAAACACCATCCTCTTTCAGGGTGCTGCACAAAACATCGGTTCATATTCATCAGTGAACCATCTGAAATCACTTTTCATTCTCTGCTTCTTGCTGCAGGACGGAGAACCTCTCTTCCAAAACCCCTGTCCACCTTCTTTACTGCTCATCCCACCTTTTTCTCCCACAGGTAACCCTGTAACCTGGTAATGATTGGTTGTACGTCTTTTCCTCTCCATTTTTAAATGTGCTTTGTGGAACGCCCGATCCATCTGTAATTAACTCACTGCTGTCCATGACCTGTTCCTTTCTAACTCCCTCAATCTCTTAGCTCTCACCAGAAAACATGGATCCAGCAATCAGACACCGCATCCCTTGCTGCCCTCACCTACGGGGCCTAACTTGCACCCAGACCTGACAGGCCAGGTGGGGAGTTGGTTTTACTTCTCGCTCCACATTGCACCTCCAGGTCTTTCCCCCTGTACCCTCACTCATTTTCCCCCCCTTTTTGGGGTCCCACCCTCAGACTTTTTTGGCATTTTCCTTTTAAAAGGTCGCAGTTGTCTACGACCCCCCGGCCCCACCCGCCTTTTTGGGATCATTTTGCTGCCTGGCTTCCCTCATTTCCTCCGACTAAAATCCCCCCACACTCTCAGGGGCGATTTAAAATCCCATTGACAACCCTATGTCTTTTTTCCGCCTCACAGTTTCTTTCACAAACCCCTCTTTTTTGGGCCTCGCTTTCCCGACTCCCAACTCAAAAGGGATGGGAACTCTCTTGACGGCTTCTGTCGCCTCTGCTCATTTCTAATCTTTACCAACTCCCTTATGAACTCTGGGATTAAAACCTTATCCTTTTACTTCAACAACTTTCAGCCTTCTCTCGACAACCAACCCGTCCCCAATTCCGAAATCCCCGCCTATAACACCAGGAGCTCACAGAACCCATACGCCCTCATGCCCCAATCCCCTCCTTTCCCTTCCTGACCTGGCTGCCCAAAATTTTTACAATGAAACCTAAAAACCACCCGGGAATTTTGGCACCACTCACACCCCCGCCCCCACCGAATCAGACGCCCGCCCCTTGGCAAACGCCTCGACCGCCATTACAGGCTGTTCCAGGTGCGCGAGCGTTGTGGAGAAAGTAAAAGCTCCTGCAACTTTCCCACTACAAATTCATGCTCAGGCCCTACCAACTGCCCTTCACTGCGCCAACAAAAATATTTCACCTCCCTCTTCAACCAAAACACAACAACCAAAACGTCTGTTGAAAACTTCCACTCCCCCTCGGGCCCCAAAGTCAGGCCCCGGTCACTGACCTCTGTGTGAAGATGGCCACTACTTCAAAGCAAAATTGACAGCATCCGGCAAAACTCCATACAATAAAAATTAAACCCCCATCCTGTCCCCCCCCCGCCCACCTCTAATCTGCTCTCAATCCTTGACCCCACGAAGAAAAGGTCCAGGTTTTCCCCTGTTGCCCCCCCACCATTTGCTCAGTGCCCCCAATTCCCTCCCACCTTGTCCAGTCCTTTCTCCAGCTTTTCTCTCACCTCACTCAATCTGAAAACCTCTTCTCCACTGGGATCTCCCATTTTCCTTTTAAACCCTTTTAACCCCCTTACTTAAAAAAAACCCTCTCTGGCCCCTCCTCGCCCCCAACACCCCACCAGCTCTAACCTGCCCTTTATCTCCAAACTCCTGGAACGCTTGGGTTTCTCTCGCCTGATCCCCTTTCTCTCTGCTAACTCTCTTTAGATCTCTGCAATCCGGTTTCCGCACCCTAACTCCACGGAAAATACTCTTTCAAGTTTCAAATGATCTCTGACAGCAAAAACTCAGGGTAATTTCTCATTGTGTTTTCTGGATCTCTTGCAGCGTTTGACACTGTGGTCACCCCATCTCCTCACTGCTCCGCGCATCGGTATCCGGACCCGCTCTCTCTTGGTTCTCTTCCACCTCTTGCCGCTCCTTCAGTGTCTATTTTCCGGGTTTTACCTCCTCTCCTCTCCCTCTTGGGTTCGGGGTTTTCCCGGGAAACCGTCTTGGTCCTCTCCTCTTTTCACTTAACAGCCCCCATTGGACAAACCTCGCAGATTTGGCTTCCAGTCCCTCTACCTGATGAAAACCAAAACCAAAACTTCCCACCCCGCACAAACCCCGCCCGCTACAAAACACCCGTGATGTCTGTCCCGTCTCTGACATCAGTTTCTCTCCTCTCCAACTAAACCTCACTAAAACTGAACTTCAGTCATCCCCCCCTCTACTAACCCACCTCACCCTGCTATTTTTCTCTCATGTGTGGTACCACCATAACTCCTGGTCAGGCCCGCCTTTGGGGTTATACTAGACTCTGTATGACCCTTACCCCCTTATCAAATCCCCCTTTCCGCTCTTGTCACCGCACCTCAAGAACATTCCCAAAAAACCAAAACCCTTTTCCTGTGGAAACAACTCAACTTCTTGTTTCTCTTATTCATTCTCGCTTGACTACTGTAACTCCCTTCTTGTTGGCTTTCCCTCTGTAAAACTCTCCCCCTCCAATCTGTCCTGAATGCAGCGCCAGGCTTGTCTTTCTTTCCCCGCCGCTATACTGTGCCTCTACCCTTGTCAGTCTCTGCACTGGCTGCCCATTCAGTAAGAATACAACTAAATCATCACTCTCACACATAAAGGGTCTCCCCAAATGCGCACCCCCATCTTTTTCCTCCCTTATCTCTGTCTACCACCCTACCCTTCTCCCCTCTGCACTGATCTAAGACTACACACCTCACCATCCGAAACCTTCCATGCCCGTCTCCCAATTTTTGCAATATTGCCCAGTTTTCTGGAACATGTTACCCCCTGTGATCAGGCCCCCCCTCACAAAAACCCCCATTTTAAGTGCGTTGAAAAAATCATCTTTTTGAAAGCCATCAAAATCCTAATTGTCAACCCCCCCAATTCGGTCAAGATTCGTCATTCCTGACTTTTGGCCCCCCCACAGGACTTATCTGTATATAGATGTAATGGGTGGGATGGCAGGTTCATCCGATTTTTTGTTATACCCCAAAATTATTTAACATGGCAGGTCCATTTTAAACCAAGCATTGTAGCCCTTTGTTTCACCCATACACCCTAATAGTTTGAAAGCTCTTGCGAGCAGGGCCCCACACCTTGTGTCTCATTTGTCGTAGCTTTTTTATAATGTAAGTTGGTTTGTCTGTGCTTATTTTTCTGTATTGTAAATGTGCGGAATATTTTGGGAATAAAATAAAGATTATTTTATTATAAGATGAAGTACTTCTTACTTTGTTTTCCTGGTTGGGCTTTGCGGAGCGAAACCCCACACTGTTTCCCCTGCAGCAAGATAGCTAAAATTTTCTTCGTCTCCCCCCCAAAGGGGCTTGTTACACGCGTTTTGGACCCGTTTTGATGCGTTTTACGGATCCTTTTTTAACCTGCAAAAAACTGATGCTAATGCATCCAAAAAGGGATCCAGAGAAGCAACAGTGATCCTTTTTTGGGGTTGCGTTTGGATGCGTTTTGCATGCGTTTTTTTGGATCCGTTTTTTCAATGCTTTATTTTAAATCACCTTAAATGCAATTTAAATATAAAAAACCTATCAATGACCAAAAAAAAAAAAAAAAAACCCTTTTTGTACCTAGTGTCAATCAATGTACTACACCGATGATTTTTGAAACCCCCCCTCCCTATTTAAAAAAAAAAAAAAAAAAACAAACCAATGTTTTTTAAATCAGAGAGCAACCCATTCATCCGGTTTGGGATCGGGGGCTGTGGGACTGCATTACCCCCTCTCCCTTTTCCCATGTAGAAAGAAGGCATTTTTCCAAAAGCATATTGATCAGAAAAATTGCCCTCCCATTAGAATGATACAAAATAAAACCCCAAACATAATATTCAAATTTTATATTTAAATCCAATGCTTACGGATGCTTTTTTTGGCATCGAAAGGGGGCCCAAAAAACGCACCCAAAGGGATGCTGCGCTTTTGGATCCCTTTCGGAATGCCAAAAGCGCATTTCCATTATTTCCTATGGGGATTTTCTTGCGAAAAAACACAAGAAGATTGACATGTCATTTTTTAAAACGGATCCAAAAAAGGGGGATCGGGGAAAAAGCCATCGGCGATCACTCGTGTGAACAGTGATCGTTTTGCATTTAAAAGGGAATTGTTAGATCCGTTTTGGGGGAAACCCCCTTAAAAAGGAAACACAAAAACGTCGTTGGGGAACAAGCCCAAAAAACCTAACCCCAGCAGGAGGGTGGGCACTTAACCCTGTGTTTTACCAGGCTAGAGGGAAAGGGAAATTTACACCCCAGAACACCCTTTCCGAACAAGCCTTCCCCAGTATGTATAATTGCTTTTCGGGTTTGGTTCTCTTCCAAAAGTTCCCATACTAAAATATACTTTTTAATAGATTTTCTGGGGGTTTCTTTTGTTCTACATTTAAACTGCTTGGGTGACGAAGTTCAGTAGTTTAGTTATTTAGGACAAACAGAAAAAAAGCTGTGTGCGAAACCTAGGGGGGATTAGGGTGACTGAGGGGGTTTTGGGTTTTTTTCAGGGCACGTTGAGGCAAAAAACCCCCTTTTATCCTGTCGGCCAAGGCTTTCGAAAAGGAAAACAGGGATATGGGGGGACTGGGGACGCAAGGGATGAAGGAGGGTTAAAAACACAGTAAAGGATCCTTTGGGGGGCCCGTAGTGAAAAGTGCAAAAAAAAAATATCCTTCAAAAAAAGGTATCAGAAATGCACAAAAATTTGGGAAAGGGCAAAATATGACAGGGGAAAATTTAAAAGAAAACTTTAAAGGGAAATATTTGGGGAATTTGCTTTTTGGGTTGAAAGAAAACCCCCTTTTGAAATTTTACAGAAAATTATACTTTATTTTTGTAATATATTTATATTTTTATTTTTTTAAAAAAAACGGATAAATCCTTTTCCCAATTGTCCAAAGGTGACATTTCAGTTTACAATTGAGCCCTCCAAGCAACGCATGGGGTGGTTACCGGGGCTTTTGCTAGGGTCCTAAAACACCCGGGGGCTGGGCCCCCTTTTGTGTTTTTTGGGTGGGGCTGGGTTCACACGACATTTTTCGGCCTCTTTAAACTGCGGATTTTTTTTTAAACGGGAAAAAAAACCTTCTTTTTCCTGCCCTAATTTTCTGCACATCCCACAGTTTCCCTCCATCTCCTCACAGTCATTTGTACAAAAAAAATCACCATGAAAAAATTTTATTTTTTAAAAACTTCTCCCCCTTTTATTGAAAATACCCCTAAAAAAATCACAAAATAACCCAAACCGATAAAAGGAGCAAATCACCAGCAAGTGATTGTTACAAAAACCCCTCCTAAAAAACCCCAAGCCCCAAAAACTTTACTATTTAAAGGGCCCAAAATAATCCTGCCAGACCCTGACCTAACCCACCCCCACATGGGGCTATCAGTTTTGTACACAGGCTCTGATTCATATACCACCACCATCCCAGTGACTAGAAGGGGTAGATACAGTTGTATTTTGGACTTGCGGGAACATAAAAGGGGTTACACTGCAGTTACATTTAGTGCCCCAAAGGGGGAAAACCCCTTTTTCTGTTAGCGTGTTCACCTTCCCTTTCTTCTCCATCCGGTTACACCTTCTTGCTGATTGCCCCCGGGCCCAAGACTCGCCCCCTGGGGATTTGGAACAAAATTTTTTTTGAATCCTCAAAAATTTCGAAAACTTTTAATTTAGGTTTTTAGCATCCCCTCAGTTGGGGTTTTTAGGGGCACTAAAAGCAGTATATGGGGCCCAGGCAGATATAGGGGGCCACAGGAAGAATTTTAGGGCCCAGGCAGTTTATAGTGGCCCAAGGCAGATATTTTAGGGGCAACAGGCAGGTATAGGGGGCCCCAAAAGGCGGTATATGGGGGGGCAAAAGGCAGTATATGGGGCCACGGGCAGGAAATTTTTTGGGGCCCCGAGGCAGTTTTTTGGGGGCCACAGGCAGTATATGGGGGCATGAGGCATTTTTGGGGGCCACAAGAAGGTATATGGGGGCCCTGAGGCGGGAATATAGGGCCCACTGAGGCAGAATTTTGGGGTTTCACTGAGGCGGGGGGTTTTAAAAATTGGGGGACACGGCCCTTATATGGGGGACACGGCAGGTATTTTTGGGACACGGGCAGTATATAGGTGCACGGCAGCTTAGGGTTGGCCCAGGCAGGCATATGGGGGAAACGGGCAGGGTAGGGGGGGCCCGGGCCCAGGCTTTTGGGGGAACCACGGGCAGGGATAGGGGGGCCCACAGGGGGGGATATGGGGGCCCAGGCAGAATATGGGGGCCCAAAAGGGCGGGGGTTAGGGGGGCACAGGCAGAATTTGGGGCCACAGGCAGGAATTTTTTATGGGGGGCAAGGCAGCATATGTGGGCCACAGGAGGGATTTTTGGGGGCCACAGGCCCGGAAATATGGGGGCCACGGGGGGGCTTTTGGGGCCGGACGGGGATAGGGGGGGGCCACAGGCAGGGATATGGGGGCTACAGGCAGTTTAGGGGGGCCCAACGGCGGGCATTATGGGGGCACAGGCAGGGAAAATGGGGGGGCCACAGGCAGGGATAGGGGGGGCCCAGGCGGGGATATGGGGGCCACAGGCAGGGATTTGGGGTCCCGGCAATATAGGGGGGGCCACAGGCAGGGTTTTTGGGGTCCACAGGCGGGTATATGGGGCCCCCCAAGGCGGGTATTTTGGGGGGCCAAGGCAGGGATATGGGGCCAAAGGCAGGATTTGGGGGCCACAGGAAAGGTTTTGGGGGGCCACAGGAAAGGCATTTTTAGGGGCACGGCAGTTTTTTGGGGGCCTGAGGCGGGTTAAACGCTATAAAAAATAAAAAACATTCTTCTCCCCTTAACCCCCCCGGCGAGCCGTTTCCTCTTCTTCAGTGCGCTCCTCCGGCAGCCCCTCGGGCGCACGGCCTATGACGGGGCTGTGCGCCCCCCGAGGAGGGCAGGGGTACCCCGGGGAATCACATCACCCCGGACGCTGCCGGCTGGGGTGCAGGGGGGGGGGCGGCGGGTCCTCAGCGCTTTTTAAAGGTTCAACCCGGGGGCCTCGCCGGGGGGGGGTTTCGGCCCTGCAGGTCCGAGACTTTTGGGGGGGCAGGTGGGGGAGGCTCGTTTCTCTCCCTCCGCGTTTGCCCTCAGCTGAGTGTGCGTCCAGGGGGCCCCAAAATGCAGTGAAGACCCCGTGGGTGCCCCCAAGGCCCAGCGAAAGGGGCCCCGGGGAGCCGGGGACTGGGGGGCCGGGGTGTTTTATTGGGGGCCCCGAGCCCCAAAATAAAAAAGGGCCCTAGCGAGCCCTGGTGGTTTACAACCCTTTTTAAAAGGGCCCTTTGCTAATGATTTATGAAAATTTTAGTGAATACAAAATTGGAAAAATATACAAAAAAGCAATGCAGTGAACTTAAAATATTTTTTTAAAAAAAAAAAAATATACAATAATTTCGGGTTCAAAAACACCAAAAACTATTCAAATGTTAAATACAAGGGGAAATACGAAGGGAAAAAATTTTAAAAATAAGCCTACTTTGATTTTCATTTTAGGACCCCATAGCACCCAATTTGAATTGCATGTAAAACGTTTTTAATAGAAAAAGGTTCAAGGGTTAATGGTTGGGTAAAAAATAACCCCTTTTTCTTACCTTTTCCCAATTGAGGAGTTCAAACGGGGGAATTGTCCCACTTTAGGTTTAAAAAAAAATAAGGTCGGGTTTTTGGGGTTTTTGGGGAAGTGGGGGTTTCAACCTTTTATTTTAACCCCCTTTTCCCCCCCCCAACCCACCCTCTTAAAATTCATGGGAAGGAGAAGTTTTTCCCCCAAACCCCTTATGGGGAATAGGATCCCCTTTTTCTTCTAAAAATTGTCACGCATATGTATTTTTAGTATGATTTTTTATATATATTTATTCCATTCACTGCATTGCTTATTTGTATATTTTCTATTATGTATTATTATTATTTATTTTAGAGCGCCCTTGGTTTCCCCAGAGCGTTGTACTTTGGGGGGTTTTAAATACAAAACCCCATGGGTTTTAAACCCAAGTAAAAAAGGTGAAAATTAGTAACAAAACAATGGTAAGAAGGGAGAGGCCCCGCCCGTGTGGCCTTAAGTCTACAAGGAGGGGGGGAAAGAAAAAACAGAAGGTGAGGGGCAGCAGGTTTGTGGGGGGGAGTAGGGGGCAATGGGGTTATTGTTGGTTATGGGGGAAAAATCCTTAAGAGTTTGGGTTTTCAGTTTTGTTTTTTGAGGCTAGTGAGAGAAATTCACAAATTTTCATATTTAATTAGCAGGGACCCTTTAAATTGTGTTTTGAAATCCACCCATACTTTGCTTGAAAAAAGATCAAAATTTTTCTAAAATCCCCTTTGGACATAAAATTTAATGCCCCTTCTTTTTTTTTTTTTATCATATGGGGTTTTTTTTTACATTGCCTTGACGGGGGTCTTTTTTATGCTTTGCACCCGATGCATTTTTTTTTATGGAAGTGCTGCTTGTCTACCTATCTATCGATAGATATATACATACCCCAAAGCGAGGGGGACATAAAATTATTTACGTAAAGGGATTTCAAAAAAGGTGCAATTACATAAAAATTGTCACCCAGACGGGGGTTAACACCCCACCCAATCCACTCGGGGAAGAAACCCAAAATCATAGATGTTCTTAAATTAGGTTTATGTTTACTAATGAGGGGAAAAGGGGCAACAGAAAAAAGTTTTTAAACCCCCTTAAGGACCCGGCGTTTTTTTGGTTGTTGAAAAGTTCTTTTTTCCCCCCCGCCTTCTAAAAAGCTATAATTTTTTATTTTTCCCCTTACATAGCCCTGAGGGCTTTTTTTTTGCGGGAAAAAGGGCGTACTTTCTAATGTGCTATTTCACTTTTCTTAAAAATTTTTTGGGGAAAAAACCGAAAAAAAAAATTCCAGTGGACAAATTGTGAAAAAAAAAAAACGTATTTTTGCCTGTTTGCGGGTTTTTTTGCCTTTACGGGGGTTCAATCTTTGGTAAAAAAAAGATCTGTTATCTGTATTTTAAAAAGGTTGATACGCATTTCCCGCCCAAAACCAAAAAAATTGTAGGGTTTCCGTTTGTTTTGGTTTGGGTAAACAAATTCCAAACATTCTTATTTTTGAAAAAATTTGGCCCCCAAAGCCCTTTTGTGGGGCCCAAAAAACTTTTTTGTACCCAAACCTTTCGGGGCATCAGTGACGGTGCCAAATTTTTTTCGGTGAAGTTTCACTTTTTCACTTTTTATTGCTAGCAGTTTGGGAAAAAATGCGACTTTTTTGATAAAAATTTTTTCCCTTTTTTAAGTGAAGTTTAAAAAAGACCCAAAAAAAGCAATTTTGGCTTTTTTTAATTTTTTTCCTTCTTCAGTGTTCAGCGTACCCGGGAAAAAATGTTTTATATTTTTTTTTAGATCGGGGGCTTTTTCGCACGCCGGCGAAAACCAAATTTTTGTGTAATTTTTTATTATTCTATTTACTTTTTTTTTTACTTTTAAAAACTTTATTTTTTTTTTTTTTTTTACTTTAAAATTGAGTCCTCTATGGTTTTCTAGACCACTATGGGGCCCCCGATGTTTAATAAGTCTAATGCATTGCATAGGGGCAATGCATTAGGGCTGTACCAAGATGGCAGTTTCCCAAAATTCCTGACTGTGGCCGGAAGTGGGGCAAACCAGGACATGGCAGCGGGACCGGGGGCCTTCACAAGGGGCCCCCGCTGCCATTTTCCAGGGTGGACGCCGCAGGGTTTTGGCCCACGGGGGATGCCGTTTGCCCTTTAAGGAAAGGGTTTCGCGGGGGGCCCTTCTTCATTCAGTTAGTCTAAGGGGTTAAACAGTTTGGACGGGCGACGCTGCCCTCTCCCGCTGTACCAGCCCGGTGTTAGCTGTGATCAGCCAAAAAGGGGGGTTTTAAAACCCGGCGGCCCGTTTAGTGGGGGGCGCGGAGCGATCCCCCCGTAAAGCCCCTTACCCCAAACCCCGGAATAGGATATGTCCAAGGGGGCATTTAGGGGTTTAAAATATGAAAAAAGAGAGGTTTGAAAAGCCCTGAAAAAATTAAAGTCTCCAGCGGAAAAAACTATTAGTAATTTGAAAGCAAACCCGCCATTAGTAAAAAATAATAACGCATGGTTCAATGTGGCTTATTTAAAAGGCGTTTTATTATTTAAGGTTTCCACACAAAAAAACATCTCCCTGGGTGGGGAAAACAAGGGGAGCTGTCAAGACCTTTGCAGCCCTTTTTGTTGAAAAAAAAACTCAAAGGATTTGGGTTAAAAAAAAAATTTTCTAAACTCTGAAGGGTTCCCCGAAAAAACACTGTTTGGGGGCCCCCAATCCGGGATGAGGGAAAAAACTCATTTCACCATAAACCACCAATACTAGGTGCTTTTTTTCTGTAAGATTTTCAAACCGAGGAGGGGGGGTTTAAAAGAATGATTAGAAAAGTTGTCCAAGAGTCAAGGACCACTTGTCGAGAACTACAGAAAGACCTGGAAGCAGCAGGTATAGTTGTTTAAAAGGAAAAAAAAAATAAATAAGTAAACACACTCAACCTTCATGGCCTGTATGCACGCTCACCACACAAGACTACCGTTTGGGTTAAAATTTAAAAACAAGCCCGTGGAATATGGAGAATATAGTTTGGGCAGATGGACCAAAATTGATTTTCTTTTGTTTCCATAAACACCCCCATATTTGGGGGGGCCAAAAGGCACTGGGATTACCCCAAAAAAAACCATAAACACAGTGAAATTTTTTGGGGGGGGAAACATTCGGTACTGGGGAAAAATTCATATAAAATGAAAAGGGAAAGGGTGAATGGACAAAAAATTTCAGGGACATTTTTGAAAAAATCTACTGCCATCTAATGGGTATGAAGGGTGAAACAAGGGTGGAATTTTCAGCAAAAAAAAAAATGATTTCCCCAACACCCAAAGGAAAATCTCAAAAAAGGGTTTTAAAGAAAGAAAAAAAAAGTGCTAGGGAAAGGCCCAGCCAATTAACCCGATCTGAATCCAATAGAAATTATGGAAGGAACTGAAGCTCAGAGTTCATTAGAAGGGGTCCATGGAACCCCCCCGGTTTTTAAAAAGGGGTTTTTTGTGGGGGGAAAGGGCCAAATCTAAAAAGAGGGAAAAATGTGCGGGCAGTTTCGGGCCTTTTCTGGAGGCGTCATGAAACGGTCACCACCAACAAGGCCTTTGTACAAAGTATTCAATTAATTTTTAGTAAGCATGATCAATACGTTATCCCTGTGTCATCTCGCATTATTACACGTAATTTCCGACCTCTTTTGTTTGATTTCTTTTTCCGTGTGGGGTTGGGATTTGGGGTTTTTATCGCATCTTTTGAGAATTTTATGTCAATAGGGATCTTTAGAAAATTTGGGGGCGATTCAATATTTATCTTTACCCACTTTTGTGTTTGTTAAAAGTATGATTATGTTGGTTTTATATACTTTATATGCATTAAAATACAAAAAACCCCATTTTTATACATACATACAGTAAAACGGGTAATTGGTATAGTTCAGCATAGTTATCGAACTTAAAAATTTCCCTGATAAAAAACTGCAGGGACTAAAAAAGTATGGAGGAAAAAGATATTGGCACAGGGTTTTTTTAAAGTTGGGGAATAAAATTACTACATAAAAAATTTGTCTGAGTAATAGTTTTTGTTTGTTTTTTTAAAAGCATTAACAGTGTGATGTTTTGGGCCCCACATTAAAAACTTTAGGGCCTTTGACCCTTTTTTTTTGGGCCCGTTGTTAAAGGAAAGGGGGTTTAAAACGGGGGGATGTGCAAAGCTCAAAAAGGGGTATCTGGTGCTTTTTCCCAAAATTTTTGTTAAAATGGAAAAAAAAAAGGTTTTAATTATTAAAAACTCTTACAAGGCAGGTCTCATCAAGTGATTTTTCTCCTGCTTAAGTGGCCTCCAAGTCATTGTTTGATATAAAATTTCTCCAAATTTTCTGCCCCCATGAGGTTGTAAAAAATCTTTAGGGTAGTAAGAAATGGGGCAGAAAAAAGGGAAAAACTATTTTAAGGGCCAAAGGGCAAGGACTAGTACTGCTACGGGAGAACAATGTATAACAAATTTAGGAGCAGCTGGGATTTTCCCCAAAAAAAATGTTTCTTTATAGGGAGTGTGTTTCTAAAGTTTGATACCTGTTTCTAGATTCCATATTCTATTTGTATTCAGATCGATAGAACTACCAAATAGATAGATAAAAAAGAAGAATTTATTAAAAATTTCAGTCTGTTTCTGTGTTTTTTTTCCCCCCCTTTAAAGGCCCGGGGGTTTAAAACGGTGTATAGTGCATTTTTTGCACGTGCTTTACAAATTTCCCTTTAAATTTCAAAAGCGCTCCAGCCCAGCTTTTTATTTCTTTCCCCCTTTTCCCCAGGTGTGTTTCCGGGGAAAAACGCTGGGGGAAAACTAGGGACTCAAAGGCTGCTGTGATTTTACCCTATTTGCGGGGGTTTTTCTTTGGGTGCCAAATTGGGGCACAATAACGGCCCCCCCAAAAAAAAAGCGGGGGAAAAAAATAGCTAACACGGGGGTGTCGACAACAGATTTTAGGGGAAAGAAATAGGAGGCATCTTAGATTTCCTTTGTTGCCATGAGAGGTAAGTTGGTACCAGTTGTATCTGGAAGGCCCCATTTAAATCACGTTTTTGGGCTTTTTGGTGGCATATTTGTCAGAATTCCTTAAAAACATACCATGACTATTAATTTTAGGAGTCTATAGGACAAAGTGGTCTCTTCAAGGGTATGTTCACACGGTCTACTGCGGCGCGTACAGTACACCGTGTGTTTCAGGAGCTCGCGCTGTTCAGCGAAGTAGTCCCAAGGCGCAGGAGGGGGGGGGGGGGGGGGAAGCCCGTCAGGGCCCCCTTGACATGCATTACTCACGGGGTAAATGCCGCAAGTTTAAAATTTAAATGTTTAAATTTTTCTCCCCCCGCGTTTCAAAACGACGGGGGGAGAGGGCCTTTAAACCATAGTTCTCTATGAGAGCCCTTTTGGGTTACCTTAATTGCGGGAGCATGCGCGCCGGGAAATTTTCGCTTTTGTGAACAAACCCCTTTGACTAATTAGCTTTAAATTTTTTTTTTATACATGCCAGTGTGTCCAGTAGGTTTTAAAAAAAAAAAAAAAAAAATAAAAAAGTGTCAGCGTTTAGGCACTACATTTGGTGTGCATGTTTTTACAGAGCTGCTGATCGTATGCTTTTTTACACCTGCACTGTTGGATACTTTTGTTGCGGACACATATTTGTTTTTTTGTAGGATCCAGTTGTAATCAAAAGCGTAGTCATCTGTGCCTCCCATCAAATTGTCTAAGGTTATGTCTGACCTAAGGTGTATGGGCATGTAATACATTTACATCAATGGCATTTCCAGATGCCTATATTTTGTGTTTTTGTTCAGCATATATCAGAAATCACGGGGCAGAGAGATGGAGGAAGACAGTATATTTTACAAACCACTATACTGTCTAAACACGGACGCTTTTTATCGAAAAATTTCATTTTCTCCCACCAGCTCAACTGTTTACAAGGTTCATCCAGGTAAACAATTCCAACAGTGGCACGCAGGGATAGCGATATTCTGTGCTACCGTACATCAAAGACACTACCTGCTAAATGTCACCTCCGTGCGATCACAATGTTTCCAAAGCACCGCATGATACTGGCACAATCACTTTCACCCAGAAAGACAGAACCACCATGGGGATATGACCTTTCTATTTTATAACTTCATTGTAAATAAACAGCTGCTACAACCGGAGGCGCTGCGCCACAACAGTATGTTATAGATATAGAAAAAAAAAATCTCTATATACCAGAGCCATTTAATCTTTACCCCTCTATCACTTACTAAAACTCCTAAGACTTTGTTTAAGAAGCTTATCGCAACTAAAGATACAAGAGATTTGGCCAGAAATCCTTTCCGACACGCAGTAAACTTTTAAACCCGTAACCCTACTGAAGAACACTACGGTCAGCTTATTTCTAATGGAAATGTTACATAATATGGAAGAGGATTCAGCAAATGTGTGAAGAGCTATAGTGTAAAAGTAAGGGCATGTTCACACGATGGATTTGAACGCGGTTATGGCCGCCCAATTTATTAACATGGTTTCCTATGGGAAACCGCATTAATATTCACACACCGAGGGTTTGGCCGCGGCTTTGGGTTCGCGGCCTTGTCGCGCGTGTTTGAGAACTCTCCTGTCAATTCTTGACAGGGAGTTCTCTGCGCGGCGGCCGCGCGGTGTTGCCGCGGGTGTCGCTGCGGTTGGTGCGCGGCTGGCGGCGCGGTATTCCTCCGCCTACTAATTTGCATGGGGGCAAACCCTCGCTGCAAGCCCCAAACCACACCCCACTTGCGGGGCAACCCGGCCAGCGCCCACGAGTTTGCGGCGAGGGTAGGGCGAGGGTTGGCCGTGGGAACCGCGGCCAAAGCCGTCGTGTGAATGAGGCCTAATGCAGAAGTATTTATAAATTTATAAATACGCGACGTGAGTACTATGAAAGGGAAAGTGACCAAATTGTAATACCAAGCACAGCCACCAACATAGAAAAGCCATATTGTCTGTGTAACAACAAGAGGGCTCCTTTACTGTATTGATGGCTGATAACAATATGCAATGGGATCCAAAAACAATGAAATGAACAAACCGCAGACATAAGCTTTTTATGGCACTCTATTGACAGGGTATAGGCCATTAACCTATCCATTTAATACAGTTTCTGCAAAGAGTGGTGCTTCACTTTAAAGGGGTACTCTCACCACGTTGATTAGCTTTAATCATGTAGGCAAAAGTAATATAAAGACTATTGCGAAATACATTGCTATTCTGATTTTGCTTCCTCTTAAAGCTAGAGCAGATTGTATCTCCTGCTTATGTACACCAGCTTCCCTATGTTACCGACCAGGGTCGGGATGGAGACTTCACTCTCTGCTGTGTCTTATCACAGGAGCTTATTTATATGTTTCTTACTGACAAACTTTAGCCCTTTAGAGCCATCTCTCCAGGAGACCCAAAATGTACAAGAACCCTACTGCCCATACAACAGCCTCTTCTGTCTTCTCCCTCTTTCCCTTACAGATGGCAAGACCTCAAAGGCAGGGTCTACTCCACCTCTGTATGAGTCCATCACCAATTTAATTGACTGTTATTGTATTGACCTTGGTTTATGTATTCAAACCCCTTTTCACCTTTTTTTTTGCACTGAAATTAAGCATGCTCTGAAAAAAATACAGAAATTATTTTAGGTTACGGTCATACCTCACATTTTTCCTAATGATTTCTGCCAAGGATTTTATATTTTGTTGGCAGGTCTGGACACTAATTAGCCCCATTCAATGTGTATAATCAGCTTCCTGTTTGCTGACACATTGGGCCTCGTTTCTCAAAACAGTCTAATCATAAAACCATTTTTGCAACCAATCAGAGCTCAGCTTTCAGTTTTCCAGAGTAGTATAAGGGCCTGCTTACACGGCAATGGACAAATACCGGTCGGTTTATCCGACTAGTAATTGTCCGGTTTGTGTGCCGTGCACACGGCCGCGGTGGTGTGGGGGACAACGGTTTTTCTGCACAATGAGCGGAGAAAAGCCCTCCCTCTTCACATTCACTTGCACATATTCCGTCCGAAAACCAGGCGGAAGAATGTGAATGGTGAACGTCTTTCAGGCGGCCCACGGGCGGAAAAACCTGCACGGGTTTTCCATAAGAACCCGTTGTGCTAGTTTGCAGCTGGTTTTTCAGACGGTCTGCAAAACCGGCCGCAAACCCGTGCCGTACGGACATGCCCTTAGAAATGAAAGCTGAGCTCTCATTGGTTGCTAAGGGCAACAAAGACATTTTTATAATAAGACACTTTTGATAAATAAGGCCCCATGTCTGTACGGTACCTTGGCAGAATAAGTGGAATGTGACTTATTCTGCATTAAAGCCAAAAATAGTTCTATTAATAGTAGTGATATTAACTATAATGGAAACACTTTAATGCAAATTTAATTAATACAGTGTGAAAAGCATGAAAGAACTGCACCAAATTCCATGCTTTTTTCTGCCATATGTGAACAGCGTTTTCGAAATAAATATAGTTTTTGAGGAGGAAGCACAACCTCATAACAAGCAGGTGTAGTATAATAGGCAGCCCTAATACAAGAGAGAAAAGCTGTGGCCACTTATTTACATGTCGGTGGTTACAAGAGATCTGTAGACATATTGATCTTTCAAGTAGAGTTTGGCTCTGTATGGGGGTACAGTTTAATTTGTATAACATTGAGTAGAAGAGAGAGAAAATCTATAGAGCTGCTTGTTTCCTATATTATATTTCCAGGAGAACATTCTCTAGAAGTGATCCTAGTTGCATGTAGAATACCAGAAAGCTCCACTTCGCAGGTCTCACTTTTGCACGCCCATGGTGCAGCAGGCGTAAAATACTTGATTTTCGTTGCAAAGTACAATGCAGTCTAAATTCCTCTGGGTCCCTTGCATGCCCTACCATCTTTACAGTATGATTTGTCTGCCTGGTAAAACTACTTTTAGAGTTCACTCTGGAAGACTGAAAACCTTCATAAAATAGAAATGATCTGCCAGACTCAATCAATCACCGGAGCCGCTTACTGCTGCTCTTGTCCTGTGTGATTCAGGGATAATAATCAAGGAAATAGCACACAGCCAGGAATATTCCAAGAACGGCTGATAAAACGTTCACATTAGAGAAGAAGGCAGATTTTCGGCCTGTAAACATTCATTTTTAGGATTATGCACCAATCCTGAAATGTAACTAGAACGTAAAAGAAAACGGAAAGATTGATTATGCAGATCAGATGACTAAGCGGCGTTCCATATGAAAATGTTATGTATAGAGGTTGTTATGCGTGGTTTAGTAGCAAGTTCAGCTCACATAATAAATATATAATAATAGCATGAACAGTACAGGCCATAATGCAGTACTTGGCAAGGACTGACGGCTACCAGCAAGCAACCATTCACATGAAACGAACAAGGCCTTGCTTATACTAGTGCATCTCAAAAAATTAGATCATTGAAAATTAAAGGGGTTCTCCAGGATCTTTTTATTTGTTAAAGGGCTCACAAATATATTAAACCTTGTAATTCACACAATATATAGGTTTCTGTATTTGACTTAAAGGGGTTGTCTCACTACATTGATTCCTCTTACCTCAGTTCTGTTTTATAGGTTTCACTTTGAATTCAGGGGCGTGTTTACTGGCTTCTACTAGGCTGCAGTAGAAACCAGGTCTGTAGCTATAGCAACCAGTGCTGGCAGCCTATCAGGAAAGATCAAACAGGTCTGTAGCTATAGCGACCTGAGGAGCTGATGCAGCCCATACAAAAGGGGATATCTCAGAATAGGCAGGACACTGTTAATGGACACATATTGCAAAGTGACTTGTTTTTGCAAGATCTTTAACACAAAAAGCAATCCTTGTAGTGAGACAACCCCTTTAAATCACTGATATCAATTATCTTTCCAATGATATTCTAATATTTTGAGATGCACTGGTACACTAGGATCTTATGTTATACCAGACTACTGCCCTTGCAAACCACTCCATTTATGTATCTTAATACAGAAACATAGAAGTTTGATGGCAGCAACAGACCACATGGTCCATCTAGTCTGCTCTTATATCATCAACGTTGCATTTTTAAATTTAGTATAGATGCATAATCCCAATTAAAAGGGTTGATCCCATCTCTTTAAATGGGTACAAACATTCTTACTACATATATTTGTCCTGATTTCGCTTCATTGTAAAGATATAACAGGTTACCTATCTTGTTTGTTTACAGATGGTTTCCGAGATTACCAACCGCCACTGTGTTCTACCAGCAATGGCCAGGCTTGTGACATTACTCCATGTGGCCAGAATTATGCCTCCCAATCTCTTATCTTTGTTACTCATGGCTACAGGGAGAGCTCATTAGCTCGGTGCCATCCTGTCAATATTGCAGAGCACATAACTGCAGTAGCTGGCACACAGTGCTTCAAGCTGTACAAAGTTGCAATTAGTCATTTTTATTGAAGAATGCAAGTTTAGGCCAGTAGCATAATGACATTACCACAACTCTGATCGCATGAACTGTCAATCAGCAGAGCCTGTAGATCCATGGAGGTGAAGCAGGAGGTAACAGACAGCACAGCCATAGGGCGTGAGTGAGATGCAAAGATGTGGAAACCCCTTTAACTTCCTTTTTGAGGTAGAGGAACTGATATATTATGATTTTCTTGATATATATTTAATATATATAGTTATATTTATATATTTTATATAATATATATTTATATATTATATATTATATATATATATATATTCGGTTGTAAAAGAAGTACTTAGAACTCAAGATGCACCTTAATGTAAAGGAATCAGTTACATCAGCCAATACACTTTCACAAACCGCCGGACATAATATTATTTGAGAAGACCTGCACAACTTGGCAGGAGGTGGAGGGTAAAACCGCCCGGAAACGCCCCAAAACTGACTGGGAATACCCATTTCTGGAACGTAGTTTGAAGAACCCGAACTTCCTTTACAGTTCAGTTTGTGGGCCGCTACAAATCCTTTGGCAGGCGCATGTTATACAGACTTGTAGTAAAACATGGAACTGCCCTTATATATGTCAGAAAGAGAAGCTGTGTCCCAATAGTTGACTAAAATCATAATAAATTACACTGATTAAATGTTAGCTGGCTTGTCTTCTAATATTAGAGATGGGTGACAGAAGATAAGGATGTACCCTTTAGCAGGGCTGTGGAGTCGGAGCCCATTTTGCAGGAGTTGGAGTAGTTATAAAATGGACCAACTCCGACTCCTAAAATATATAATAAACTGGTCCAGTTAATTCAATGCAGTGCCAAAAGCAAGAGGAATTTGGTCTTGCCAGTGCTACTGCTCCCATATCTTCAGCCTCATCAGATGAGGAGTTTAATTTTGAAAAGTATTTGGATGACATCAGCAGGCAAAGCATTGCCGCAGGGGGAAAAGATTCCCCTCCCATAGCAAACAGATAGACCAGATTTCAGCAAAATGTTTCACTTGCTTTCAAAGAAGCTGAAGAGTTCTACCGTTCATTAGAATGGACTGTGCCTGAGGCAATTCCTTTATACCCTGACATTGTTAGAGATGTTGCCCATGTAGTCACCACTTTGCCACCAACCCATGTTAGTGTAGAGAGTCCGTTCTCTAGCCTGGAAATAATGAGATCAGATTTGAGGTAATCTATGAAGGAGGATCTGTTGGAGGCGATACTATTTCTAAGAACAAATTCATAGACTCCACAAATGTTATCCAGGACGTTTTTGTTGAAAACAGTTTTTCCCCACTTACTGCAGCATTTTGTGTATTTACAATTTTTAAAAGTTTTTTGTGTTCTAAAATTGTATCTAATAAATATATTTTACACCGACAAGCAAAAGCATAACCATGTTTTGAACGTTTGACTTTCAGGCTCCTTATCTCACCATCCACTAAAGCTTTCAATGTGAGACTACCATCAATTTATAGACAGTCATCTTGGCTATCTCAAACATAACTGTGCAGATGCTAAATACTTACAAGTCAAATGTATGTATAAGATAGGTAAAATGATGGTCTATAAAATGATGGTAGCCTCATGTACAAAGCCGGAGTGGATGGTAAGATATGGAGCCTGAAAGTCACAAAAATCAAAACATTGTTACCATTTTATTTGTCATTGTATGTTCTACCTAAATAGCTTGATTATTGTATCATAAGGTGATAAGCCGAATGTTACCATTTTACTACAGTAAAGTTATCACTTAAACATGAGCCATGTATGAGGGAGTCAAATCAGGGAAACAGTCGTCAGAGCCCTGCCCTTTATCCTCCTCCTATCCATCCCAGCTGTACAATAACCCTACTGCCATTACAGCACCACACAAAGCGCGTCATTCCTTCCCTCACTCATTTATTTGATTTTTTCTATACTTGCCTTTTGTCTTCTATTACGCACTTAAACCCCTTTTTCATTTGTACTGCACCTTGAAATGAATAGTGTTCTCAAATAAATAATGTTGCAAGAATATGCCATCACTTTATGGTCAGTTGAGGTTCGACCTCATGCATGAGTACTACAGTTTCCACCTTACCAAATACAGTAAAGGGGAAGTAGAACTAACAGGCCACAGTGCTAGTTTAATGCTGCATTTCTTTCACAAAGAATCACAAGGGTCCAGTAGGTTGGGCCCCCACCATCAAAGTGACAGCATACCCCAGTCTATCATCTAATTATGCAGTTTAGGTCAGAACCATAAGGCTATGTTCACACTGCTTATTTGCGGGCGTAATTACGCCCCGCAATTACGCCGTGTGGACAGGGGCGGGAGCGGGGGGGGCCGGCACCTCGCCGGCCCATAGACTTTTATTACCAGCAGCGCGTATACGCCGCTGGTAATTCATGTCACTTATCTCCCCCGGCGGCGGATCCGCCGAGCGGGGAGAGGAGACGTAATCCATAGTTCTCTATGAGAACTGTGGATTACCGTAATGACTGGGACGTATTCCAGCCGTAATTTGCGCACTCCGGCGCGTAATTACGGACTGAAATACGTCCCATATTAAGCCGTGTGAACATAGCCTAAGGCTATGTTCACATGGCTTATTTTGGGACAGATTTTGTTCCGTATTCGGCGCCATACTGCGCAAATCGCGGCTGAAATCCATCCTAGTCATTACAGTAATCCATAGTTCTCATAGAGAACTTGGTTTCTGTTCCTTCCCGCTCGCGAAATACGTGAGCGGGGAGAGGAGTGACATGTCAATTATCCCGGCGGTATACGCGCCGTGGATAATGAATGCCAATGGGGCCGGTGAGCTGCCGGCTCCCCGCCCCGCCCCCGCTCACACGCAGTAATTTTGGCCGAAATCCGTCCCCGCAATTACGGCGTGAATAAGCCGTGTGAACATAGCCTAAAAGTATGAAGACTTTTTCTTAAAACAAACTTCCTAAAGTGAAATTCAATGTTCAAGAAATGTTAAACTGGCTAATTACCAACATTTTGGGCAAGACAGGAAGATACATATACAGAACCTTAATAGGCAGTGACATTTTAGAAAGAGGAAAACAAGGCAACCTTTTGCATCAAGGTGAAAGGTAGAGCTTTTTTTTTTTTTTTTATCATGTGTTGAATCACAATGCTACTCAACATTATTGATTTCCCATACTGACAACATTCATATTGCTGGTATTGTAGGATAATACAAAATGAGCCTCTTAAAGACACAAACAGCACTAAAACTGCTGCTGATTTATCTACTATGGGTAATTGCCTTAACGGGGTTGTCTCGCTACAATGATTGGGTTTTAATTAAAAGATCTTTAAAAAACAAGGAGCTTTGCAATATATGTTCATTACAAATGTCCTACTGATTTTGAGTTATCCCTGGTAGTAGGAGTGCATCAGCTTCTCAAATCACTATAGCCAACGACCTGGCTGTCAGTGCTGGTGACTCATCAGCTTCTCAAAACAGGTCTGAGCACAGAGCCCTTCTGTGTCTGTGTGGATTAACCCTGTGTGTGCCTGCTCCCTACACAGAGTGAGGAGAGCAGAGGTGAAGCTGATCTGTGGTCAGTACGATGTGACAGCAGTGAAGTGTGTTACTATAATCATGATGTGTCTGTGGAGCTGTGACTCTACTAATAGAACAGATCAGGGAGGCATGTGAACGGTTCATATCTCCCCCTGCTCTGCTGTATTAGTGACACATCGTGATTATAGTAACACACTTCACAGCTGCCCTGTGTCTGTTCTGACAGGGTTTGTTGTTTGTTGCTGGAGATGTGGAGATTTGTATGCTAAGTAGGGGCTATAGGAACCTTTACATCCCCCCCCCCCTCTGCTATTAGCATACACAGCTTCACAGACCTCTCCACACTCATAGATCAGCCCTATCCTGTCTCTGTGGAGAAGAGCAGCAAAAGCTCGGCCACAGCAGCCGCACAGTGTAGCTGATCCAGCAGTGAGCAGCAGAACTAGGCAGGCACACACAGGGTTAACCCTGGCAGCAAACCCCCTCCTCCTCCACCTGCTGTTTAGAAGTTACTGCAGTTGGAGGAGGAGAGCTGTCTGTGTGCTGAAGGGAGGGGGAAGGAGAAGTGGCAGACAAGAAGCATGCCCCTAAATTCAAAAATCCTATGCTGCCTGACACACTGAAGTAGGCTGAAAGCCTGTAGTGAGACAACTCCTTTAAATCCTTAAGAGCCAAGCAATTTTTTTTTCATTTTTGTCAGCATAGCTATATTAAGGTTTGGTGTTTTGTTTTTTTTTTTTTTTAGGAAGAGTTATTTTTAATAGCACCATTTCAGGGTAACTATAACTTAATAATTAACTTTTATTAACTTTCTGGGAGGAATGGAAAAAAAATGTAATTTCACCACTTTTTTTTTTTTTTTGCAATTTAAATCTATGCCATCCACTATATAGTTAAAATACTCATGTTTATTTTATGGGTCAGCACAATTATGTCGATAACAGAATAATATAGGAATATCATTTGTGCATAGGTTTTTTATTTTTGCAATTTTTCCCATAGTGATCTCATGAGAGAAAAATGGGATATTTGTTATTTATGCCTTTATTAACCTTTTCTTACCATTCTTTAGTCCCATTAGGAGACTAAGACATGCAAACATTTTATTGCTCATATAAAACATTGCATATTTATGTAGTCTTTTATATTCTGCCTTTGGTTGCATGTGGACTAATCCATGCCTGCACCTGAAACAGTGATATTGTTGGCAAACTTGTGCGGCCATTGCTGTCTACGTGCAAGCGTGGTTTAGTCCGCACACACCTATGGGACCTTCTGACCCTACCCTAAAGGCTGAAGTGAATAACATGAACTATATAAAGGCTGGGATATATTAAGAAGAAAGCAAACAGCCAGTTCTTAAGGGGATGTATCGCTTCTTTAGTTCGGCTGATTCATACTGCTCTCAGCATCTCAACTCTATAAATGCAGGGGCATTTCTTCCCTTCCCAGCTGGGTGACATCATCCCCCCTTCACTGTTCATGCTGGCTCCTGAGACTACCCCCTCTCTCTGAGTCCACATGTCACTGTGTCTCTCGCTATGCAGTCTTATTTTGTAATAGCTGGATACATACCACAGGATGAATTCAATCTAGATTTAGCACTGATCTCTTTTCCTCTCACAGCTGGAGATTTGTTACAGTTGAATCCAGCTTTCTATGAACGGCACAGATCTCCCTTCTATGCAGGAGAGTTAGGCACCGAGACACAACTGTGTTGTTTTCTGATTGTAGAATCTGCTGCAGTTTGTTTCTGCTAGGTGTACAGAGAGAAATTGCTATGGCCCCTAACTCAGAGAAGCAGGGATCAACACACAATTGTGCTGTTTCCTGATTGTAGAAGCCCTGCAGTGTTATTCTGTTTCTTCTGGCTGTGCAGAGTGAAAATGCGCCGGTCCCTTACTTTGAGTGAAAGGCAGGAACGCAAGCTCGTGAATACAGCCAACCGGGGCTGAACAGAATGTAATGGCTTAGCTATGAAATGCAAGGAGGGGGGATCGACCAGATGGTATCAGTGTAAACAGAAACGAAGATAAGGGAAAAATTTTGAATACAAGGGGCGCTTTGCTAAGACATTAACGTAAAGTTAGGTGTTTTTCCACTGCTTTTTCCGAGGATTGGAGCCGTATTGGCTCAAAATCCGCCGTGAATAAGGGGGGGGGACGGGGGCTGGGCCCGGGAAAGCGGTGGGGGCGCGCCCCGGCCCAAGACAATGCATTGTTTCGGCGTGTATGCGCCCTAAAAAATGTGCATGTCAGTTTCTCCCCCCCCGGCGATTGCCGAGCGGGGGGGCGGGCGGAATCCACTGTTCTCACGGGATGGTTTTTCCGTAATGACAGGGAAGGTTGGGCCGTGCGCAGCGAAATCCAGTGTGATGCGAGGAGGATCGCGCCAATCGTGCCCAAATAAGCCGTGTGAACGAGGCCTTACTTGTTTTCACTGTCCCCTTATTCTGAAGACCATTTAATGAAATGATACAATCCCTTTAAAGTTGATATGTTGGAAACAGGTGAAAATAGGCAGGTGTTAGGATCTTCGACAAGGACCAAATTTTGAGAGATAGACAACAGGGTCAATGTATCTCAGAGGAGTATTTCTAGCATCTTAATATCAAAAATGGCCCCAACAGTGTTACTGACAACCAAGACTTATTTCTGCACATGGAGAGTGAAGGCGAGTCTTGTTTTATCAGCATGAGGGGGACTCTTATTGGGCTGGTGGTTTTCATATTACAGCTAATGATGAAAACAGTGATACTCACGTTTTGGCAGTGACATCTACATACTGTCCAGGTCTGAAATGTGCAGCATAAAGGGGGGTACCTAGATGGAAAAGCAACAGCAAAAATATACAGTGTATTATAGGCACCATTAAACCGTTTCAGAAAACTACTGGCATGTTACACAAGCATTTTTTGTTAAAGGGGTTTTGCCACCAAGTGAGTTCCTTACCTCTCATCTGCTCACAAGAGAATATAAACAAAGCATGTGAGTCATGAACGGCTGCAGGGGTGAGAGGGAGAGGGTGACCAGAGAGCGAGGAAGCAGGGAGTGTCTCTAAAGTTTACTCAAATACTAACATTACAACAGTGGATTCTCTATACAGCAGACAGACTCATATACTGCACTTTTTCCCCAGCCCCTTGAAAGCTCCTTCATGTTCCCTGTCATCAGATAAGTGCAAACATGCAAGCGCGGCCAGATCAGCTCCTGTCAGTGTCCTGGTCGTGTATAATGCAAGCTTTCAGGTAACTAATGGGGATTGAGAAATGCTGTAGCTCTCAGAGTCTTCACTTTTTGTAATCACATATATTCAGAAAAGTGATTAAATAACCATTTTGGAGTATCCCACATCAACATTACATCGTGGCAAAACCCCTTTAAGAAAAAAGATTTATTAAAACTGGTGTTAAATAGGGAAATAAACTATACCAACCAATCACGGTTCGACTTTGAAGGGGATTTAACCATGTCGACAATTAAAAAATAACCATGTCGACAATTTAAAAAAAAAATGGTGCTACTGCAAGAAAATAAAGAAAGGTCATACTTGCCTCACTCACCTCCATTCCAGTGCTGCCAGTGATCTGGCTCGGTCTTTGGTTCACTTCCATTGGAGTATCATCACTGCAGCTGCTAATTGGCTGCAGAAGTCACATGATATTGTCTGACCCCAATATTTGGAGCCTTCAATTCTGAACCGTGACATCTGGAATGGTCATGTGACTGCTCCAACCAATCAGCGGCTGCAGTGTGCACAAACTAACCAATGGAAGGTGGAAATTAACAGAAAACCTGGCAAAGGACTGGCAGCAGCATCATAGAAAGGGGGAGGAATACAAAAGGGAGTATGTTTTTTTTTTTTTTTTTTTTTTAATTTTCTTACTGCTGTAGTAGCACACTTTCACTTAAAACCAGCAAGGTGGACAAACCCTTTAACCACTAGTATATACTTAAAAATCCCATAATACAGCAATGAGCTTCTTAGCTGTTAAAGGGGTTTGTCCACGAAGTGAGTTTGCTCAGAATAGAAGATAAACAAACAGGCAACCTCACGGAGGAGAGGGAGGGGGGGGCTGAGAGAGAGCCAGGAAGCGTGTGCAATGTGTACTCAAATAATGACATTACCACCAGTGGATTTTCTATATAAAAGAAACTTTCTCCACAGTCCCTTGCAAGCTCCTTCATGTTCTCTGTCATCACATAAGAAGTGCAAACACGCAAGCGCGCCAGATCAGCTCCTGTCAGTTCCTGGTCGTGTCTAGTGTAAACTTTCAGGAAACTAAGTGCTTCTGATTAAGCCTGTAGCTGTCACAGGCTTCACTTTTTTTAACGACATATATTTAGAAAAGTGATTAAATACCAATTTTGGAGGATCCCACGTCAACATTACATCGTGGCAAAACCCCTTTAACCCTACTTTGCTATATAACTTATGTACAGTTCAGGTGTGTAAGAATTATTATGGCGAATGCATAGGCAAAAAGTATAGCAAAACTGTGACTCAACTACAACAAGAGAATACACTCTTAAGACAGTTTCACACGTTGGGGGGAGATCAATAGTGTCCAAGGGTATGTTCACATGTCATATTTGCAGGGCGTAATTCGGCGCATAATTGCACTACAATACGCCCAAATTACACCATGCAAATACGGTAATTTATAGCTCTCATTGAGCTCTCAGGGGAAGCGCTTCAGAAGTACGCATCAAAAATGTACCGTGTGAACGCACCCACGTGACTTCTTTTGTATAAATGCCACTGCAGATTTTTTTGATCTGAGGCTGGACTCAAAGAAAACATACAAGAAGGACGTATACTTCTCCTTCCTACTGGATCCACTCATGAATTTGGCTTAAAAAAACTGCAGTGGTAATTGCACTGCAAGACGCCCCAAAGTACGGACCGCAACTCCAGTAATTCATAGCTCTTACTGAGAGCTATGATCACAGTCCGTTTTCCCCAGAAAATGAATGGGGGCCGGCCCGCAGCGTGTATAGCAGAGAGTACAATATGCTCTGCTTTGCGCCGTGTGAACATACTATAATGCTATAACTGCATGAGCCTTGCTTCCTGTAGACTGAGTTCTATCCTCTTTAAATAACTTTAGAGTACAAATTTAATAACTTTTATTATTCATGCATAAACAACAGTTCGGCTATTGTTTTTTGGAGTTTTTATTCTTATTGAGTTCCATAATACACTAACTTTATTCTGTGGGTCTCCACAATAGTTTTTTTGTGTTTTACTAATTGTACCAAATAATTTTTTTTTCTGGCAAAAACGGTTTCTGTGTTGATACATATTAAAACTCGTGTCATTTTTGTATCAAAGAAGTTTGTCTTTTGCTGAAGGAGTCTTTACTGGTAGCATTGTGGGGTTCACTGGTCATTTTAAAGGGTTTTTCTCGCCAAGCAATTCCACAGTCAGCTTTAGTCTCACACTTCCTGGTCGGTCAGACTGTGGGCGAGTCTATAGCAGTGACTGACATATGGGCTCTGCTGTTCCTAGCTATTCCTGTTACAGTAACATGACTGCAGGAGACTTATTAAGTGTAGTACTAAAGGCTGCAGAGTTGGAAATGTTAAAAACTTGTCATTGAGTTAGGTGAACAAACTCCACTGCTAGAGAGAACACTCTGCGGGGAGTGACTCACCATGGTTAAACTGATTGACGGCAGATTGCGCAATGAGAAAAAGAGCAAGGAGAGGTTAGGTGGTCAGTAACCAGAGAAACTTGTGTGCGCTAAGAGGAGATGAAATGTTCTTTCCCTCCCGGCCAAAGCAAATCAAAAACAGCATTGTATGTGGTAATAGTCTTCATTTATCTTTCCCTGCATGTAAAAAGCTAATCATTATAGTGAGAAAACCCCTTTAATTTTTATTCTCAATTTTGAGGTGCAAAATTAAAATAGTTTCTGGCATTTAAAACTTTAATTTCCCATGTAAAAATAAATAAAAGGTAATTCGCATGATCGAAGGTTGTTATGGATAAGAGATACCAACTATGTATAGGTTTTTATTTTTTTGACATTATAAGGAAGTTAAAAAAAAATAAAATAAAATTAACACATTTAGAGGACATGTACTGAAATATATATATATATTGATATAGATATATATAATATATAATATATATATATATATAGATAGATAGATAGATAGAACAGTAAAATACCACTTCCTAAATCTCAATGAATAAAATATTCCAGTTGCAATTCTTTATTCTACATAGTGGAATGCGTTGAAAGTCAAAATTAATATCCCATGGAGGTCTGGATTTGGAATAATACTCAAAATCAAAAGTCATAAATAAAATTTCAGACTGATCCAACTTCAGTGAAAATGACTCAAGACAAGGAAATGAGGCTCAGTATTGTGTGTGGCCTCGATGTGCTTGTATGACCTTCCTGGGCATGCTACTGATGCGGCAGCGGATGTTCTCCTGAGGGTTTCCTCTCAGACTTGAATTAAAGCATCAGTCAACTCCTGGACAGTCTGTGGTGCAACGTGGTGTTGGTGCATGGAATGAAACAAGATGTTCCGGACGTGCTCGATTGGATTCAGATCTGGGGAACTGGCAGGCCGGTCCATAGCATCATTGCCTTCATCATGAAGGAACTGCTGACGCACTTCAGCCACATGAGGCCTAGCATTGTCATGCATGAGAAGGAAGCGAGGGCCCACTGCACCTGCATGTGGTCTCACAATGGGTCTGAGGATCTCATCCTGGTACCTAATGTCAGCACAGGTGGACTGTGGCTAGCACATGGGGGGCTGTGCAGACCTCCAAAGAAATGCCTCCCCACACCACTACTGAACCACTGCCAAACCGGTAATGGTGGTAGGTGTTGCAGACAGTAGAACATTCTCCACAGCGTCTCCACACTCTGTCACACATGCTCAGTGTGAACCTTCTCTCATCCGTGAAGAGCACAGGGCACCAATGTCAAATCTGCCAATCTTGGTGTTCTCTGGCAAATGCCAATTGCCCTGCATGGTGTGGGGCTGTAAGCACTATACCGACTTGAGGATGCTGGACTGTCATACCACCCTCTTGACAGTTTGATCAGACACATGGATATTAGTGACCTGTTGGAGGTCATTTTGCAGGGCTCTGGCACTGCTCCTTCTGTTCCTTCCTTGCACAAAGGAGGAGGTAGCGGGCCCTCTGCCTGGTTCTTGTCTCCTACGCCACGTCCTCCTTGTCTCCTGGTATCTGCTCCGTGCTCTGGACATTGTGCTGACAGACACAGCTAATTTTCTTGCCACACCTCGCACTGATGTGCCATCCCAGATGAGCTGCAGTATCTGAGCTGTAGACACTACCTTGTGCTACCTCTAGAGGTGAGAGCAATGACAAAATGCAAAAGTGACCAAAACAGCCGCCAAAAAGGATGAGCACAGAGAAATGGACTGTGGTCACCACCTGCATCACCAACCTTTATAGGGGTTGTCTTGCTAATTGCCTATAATTTCTACCTGTTACCTGTCCCATTTGCACAACAGCAGGAGGAATTGATTCACAACAGTGATGATTTCACAGAAGTGTGATTGACTTGGAGTTACATTGTGTTTACCCCTGTCTGCTCCAGTAAGATGGGGAATAGGAGTGCAAGGCAGGCTAGACAGGTGCTAGTAGTTGGGGACTCCATAATTAGGGGCACAGACGGGCAATCGCCACAAAGACCGGGATCGTCAACAGTATAGTTTCTTACCTGGGCCCGAGTGTCGACATATCGCGGATCGGGTTGACAGACAGCTAGGTGGGGCTGAGTGGAATCCAGCTGTCATGGTCCACAGTGTCAAACAATGGACAAAGTTAAGAGGGTAGGTGGAGTGTCCTTAAAAACGTTTCAGGGACTAGGCCAACAGCTCAAGGCTAAGGACCTCCAGAGTAATATTTTCAGAAAATTCCTGTTCCACGAGCCACCACCAGAGAGGGCAAGGGAGATATAGAGGTGAATAAGTGGCTCAAAAATGGTGTTGGAAAGAGGGGATTTGGTTTTTGGAGAACTGGGCTGACTTCCTCTGTTCTTGGCTACAGTACTCAATGCTAGGGAAGGGCTGCACCTAAATGGGGGTGCAGCTGTAATTGGGGGAAAAATGGCCAGTAAGTTGGAGGAATGATTTAAACTAGAACTGGTGGGAGGGTAACTACAAGATAGCATGCAAGATAGTGAAGATAAAGAGCAGGGAATTAGTAAAAATTCAGGGGGGAGTGGAGGTAAGGGATGTAGCAATAGTTAAAAATATCAGAGAAAGAATTAAAACTGAAAAATCACTAATTGCAATGCTGACCCAATCCAGGAGTCTGACCAACAAAATATATGAACTAGAATTACTAATAGCTGAAGAAAAATATGACTTAGTGGGGATAACAGAGACATGGCTGGACTATAGCTACGAGCTGGGCGGTTAACTACAGGGTTACCAGTCTATTTAGAAAGGAACGTAAAGACCGGAAGGGGGAGTTGTGTCTCCTATGTAAAATCCTGTCTGAACCAACACTGCAGGGAAGATATAGGTACAGGTTAAATGAACAATTGGAAATCATTATGGGTAAATAATACATGGGGTAACATAACAATTATAATCTAATAGGGGTCTGCTATAGGCCCCCCAAATATAACAGAACCCATAGAAGATGTACTCCTCAGGCAAATAGATGAGGCAGCTCATCAGAATGAGGTTTATTATTAATGCGACTTTAACTATCCGAGACATCAATTGGGAATCTCAAACCTGTAAGCTCTCACAAAGGAAACAGGTTTTTTGTCAATAACTAATGATAATTACCTTTGCCAAATGGTGCAAGAACCCGACTAGAGGAAAGGTGCCCTTCTAGAATTTAATAATTGACTAATAGACGTGACAGAGTAACAAATGTTCAGGGTAGAGGGCACCTGGAAATTAGTGACCATGAATATAATAAATTTCCGTTTATCCTTCAATAAGAGTTTTTTTGAGTCAAGAGCCCACAAAAACACTGAATTTTAGGACGGCTAATTTAATCTGCTTAGGGAGGCCCTAAACCAAATTGGACTGGGACAATGTGTTTAATATGGCAGACTAATAATAAATGGATATTTTTAAAAAACATCCTAGGCTCACTGTGAGTTATTATATGGGCGACTTTAACAATCCAGCCATCAATTGGGAATCTGAAACCTGTAGCTCTCACAAAGAAACAGGTTTTTGTCAAATAACTAATGATAATATACCTGTGCCAAAAGTGTCAAGAACCGACTAGAGGAAAGGCCCTTCTAGATTTAATATGACTAATAGACGTGACAGAGTAACAAAGGTTCAGGTAGAGGGCACCTGGGAAATTAGTGACCATACAAATAAAATAAAATTCCGTTTATCCTTCAATAGAGTTTTTTTGCAAGGAGCCACACAAACACTGAATTTTAGGAAGGCTAATTTTTATTCTGCTTAGGGAGGCCCCCAAACCAAATGACAGGGACAATGTGTTATAAATATGGCAGAACTAATATTAAATTGGAATATTTTTAAAAATAAAAAAAAAACATCCTAGGCTACCACTGTGAGAGAAACATAACCTGATGGTAATAAAATAATTAGAAATAGTAAAAACCCAGTGTGGATCAACATGAATGTAAAAGAGGCAATAAAAAACAAAAAGAAAGGCGTTTCATCTCTAAAACATGGAGGGCAGTGAAGAGGCACTAAGAACATAGGAAAAAAATAAAGTGTGTAAAAATACAGTAAAGGAAGCAAGCCTGAGACGGAAAGATGTATCGCCATAGAAAGTAAAACAACTAACCCCAAAAATTTTCTCACTATATTAAAATAAAAAGATTAAAACAGAAAAATGTTGGCCTTTGAAAAATACTGGGGGATGAGACAGAAGGCGATGAGGAAAAAGCAAACCTATTAACACTTATTTTTCTCCACTGTATTTACCGAGGAGGATGAGCTATCCTGTTTGGAACGAGAGGGATGAGTAAACTCCAAACCTTAAAAGTTTTCTAGTCAACCCAGAAGAAGTGCAGCTCCGTCATAGGATGATAAAAATATGACAAATCCCAGTCCAATGGGCATTACACCCACGTGGTCCTAAGGAGTTAAGTGATGTCAAAGATAGCCCTATTCTTAATATTTATGGACTGTCTAATAATGGGGTATGTCCCCAAAGATTGGCGCATAGCAAATGTTGGTCCAATATTCAAAAAGGGGTCCAAAAGTGATCCAGGAACTATAGGCAAGTAAGCTTAACCTCTGTTGTAGTAAAATGTTGAAAGGTTTCCCCCAGAGAAGCTATCCTGGAGTATCACACTTATATAAAAATAAATGTATATCGCCGTTCCAGCATGGGTTTATGAGGGATCGTCCTGTCAAACTAATATCATCACTTCTATGAGGAAGTCAGTGCTGAGACTATCGGGGTGAGGCACCTGGATGTTCATAATCTAGATTTTTCTAAAGCATTGATACGGTGCCACATAAAAGGTTGTTAAGTAAAATGAGAATGCTTGGACTGGGGAAAAACGTTTGCAAGTGGTAAGTTAACTGGCCACACGGATAGAAAAACAAAGGTTAGTAATTAACGTACATACTTCCCCCCAGACTGATCGCTGTATCTAGTGGGTACCACCAGGTCAGTATTGGCCCTATCCTCTTCAACATTTCATTAACGATCTTACACCAATGGAATGGCACAGTAGAATATCGATCTTTGCAGACGATACTAAGGCTCAGTAAGTAATCAACACAATGAGGATAATGTGTTATTACAAAGGAGATCTGGATAAAGTTGGAGGCCTGGGCAGGGAAATGGCAATGAGTTTAACACAGATAAATGCAATTTATGCACATGGAGAGGAAAAATCATTACAGAAATTACAAGTTAATGGAATAAGGCTGGTAAAAGTGACATGGAGAAGGACTTGGGAAGCTTTTGGACAGTAAACTGTAATTGTACAGCCAGTGGACCAGAACAGCAGCCTGCCAAGGCAAATAGGATCATGGTGCCCTTAGAAGGGGCATAGAGGTACATGATTGAGACAATATGCTCCCATTATACAAGAAACTGGGTTAGACCACACATGGAATAAATGTGTACAGTTTTGGGCACCAGTGCACAGGAAAGACATTGTAGAGCTGAACAGTACAAAGGCGGGGCATACAAAAATAATAAAAGGACCTAGGTGGACTACAGTACACATAAAGATTGGCAAGAATAGGGTATTTAGTTTAGTAGAAAAGAAGGCTTCGGGGGTCATAATAAATTAATGTATAATACATCAAAGGTCAATATAGAGATCTCACCTCAAGATTTAATTATAACCCAGACTGTATCTAGAACAAGGGGGCATCCTCTACGTCTTGAGGAACGAAAGTTTTCAACATAAACATAGAAAGGGATTCTTACTGTAAGAGCAGTGAGACTGTGGAACTCTCTGCCAGAGGAACTGTCATGGTGAATTCACTAACAGAGTTCAAAAAGGTTTGGATGCATTTCTGGAGCAAAATAATATAACAAAGTTATAGTGACTAATTCTGGAGAGGTCATTGATCCAGGATTTTTCCGATTGCCAGATGGAGTCGGGAAGGAATTTTTCCCTAAAATGAGGACAATAGGCTTCTACCTCATGGGTTTTTTTGCCATACTCTGGATCAACACTACTCTTAGCACAACAGGCTGACTCGGATGGACTCACGTCTTTTTTCGGCCTTACAAACTATGAAACTATGAAGTGTTCCCTTAAATTTTTTGAGCAGTGTATATGGTATCTTAACCCCTTACCGACCTATGACGTATGAGTAAGTAATAGCGCCGGTAAGCGGCGGCGTCGCCCACCTGCGCTGTTTAACCCATCAGGCACCGCGGCAAAGATGGCCGCGCCATCTGAATGACTGAAAAGCGGTGCCGATAAGATCGCTGAGTCCCGAACGGGCCAACATCAGCGAAGAGCCTTGTGAAGGTCGCTGATCAGCTGCCATTTTCCTGTTTGCCCCACTTCCGTGAGCAGACATGAAGTGGGGAAACCGCCATCTTTGTAACACCCAAAATGCATTGCCTATGCAATGCATTAGGCTTATTAACGATCACGCCCCCCAATTGGGACAAGCACCATAGGGGACTAATGTTAAAGTAAAAAAATAAATAAAGTTTTAAAGTACAAAAAAAAGTATTAAAAGTTCAAAATCAACCCCCTGGTTTCCCCATTTTACAATAAAAACGTTAACATATATTTGGTATTTGCACGTCCGACAAAAAGTCTGATCTATAAAAATATAATATAATTTATCCTGTACGCTGAACACCATAGAAGAAAAAAAAAATTCCAAACGTCAAAATTGCGGTTTTTTTGGTCATTTCACGTCACATAAAAATTAGAATAAAAGTAATCAAAAAAGTCGCATCCATTTCAAAATGCTAGCATTAAAAAGTACACATCAGCCCGCAAGAAATGCCGCCTCACTGACGTCTGTAGGTGTTATTACAAAAAAGTTATTGGTCGCACAAAATGGCGCCGCAGCGCAAATTTCAAGAATAGATAATGTTTGGAATTTTTTTACAGTACCAAAACATAAGGGAAACCCTACATGTTTGGTATTGCCAGATGCGTAACAACCTGTACAATACAGTTAAACACATCATTTTTACCGAAGAATAAACTCCGTAAAAACAAACCTCCTGCAACATGGCGCTGAGTGACGTCTATTTTTTCCCCATTTTGCCCCACTTAGAATTTTTTATGCCGTTCCCTAGTATACCTATATAATATAAATAATACCACTAGGAATACAACTTGTCCCCGCAAAATAAAAGCCCTCAAATGTCCAATGGAGGTGAAAAATAAAAAGTTATGGCTTTCAGAAGGCAAAGAGCGAAAAAATTTAGAGCCATATTATTATGACCGTCCGTCAGGAAGGGGTTAAACAGACAAGCAGCTTTCTAAGTCCTGCTTCCAACAGCAGGCTATGTTCATGGCAGACTTGGGAGCCACTGGTAGGCCACTAGTTGCCATGGTAAACTATCAGTGCTAATAGGGTGACAGAAGGTGCTCTCCTTTCTTTCAATACCCGGATGATGAGGTGAGCATTGGCCACAGCATCGTAAACAGCTAAGAACGTTTCCTCAGTGCTCACATCTTACCTGGATTGAGGATGGCATTGTCAGACACTCTGCACACACTGATTTTCTGCTTTGGTGGGACTCCGGCTTCTCTGTAAAATTCCATCACAGATTCTGGTTTCTGTAGTGTTAAAGCAAGCAAAAGATTAATGAAAACTCAATATTTAACATAAATATTCCTGACGAGTTTTATTTTTAAAGGGGTTTGCCACGTGTAATGTTGACATGGGATCCCCAAAAGGGGTATTTATACTTTTCTAAATTTGTGATTACAAAAAGTGAAGCCTGGAGACTACAGCTTGCTCATCCCCCCCTTTGTTTTCCTGAAAATTTACATTGACAGTACCCGACACTGACAGGACTATCGGCCGCGCTTGCGTGTTTGACTTTTATCTGATGACGGAACTGAAGGAGCTTGCAAGGGGCTGGGGAGAACTGCAGGATAGTCGTCTGCGTAAAAAATCCACCGTTGTAATAAAATTTGAGTAAACTTTGAGACCTCCCTGCTTCCCTCTCGCTCAACCCCCTCCCTCTCATCGCTGCAGACTTTCATGACCCTCCTTTGTTTATATTTTCCTCCGAGCGATAAGAGGTAAGGACTCACTTCGTGGGAAAACCCCCTTTTAAACTAAAAGGATATTCCCAAAGTTTTAAGGGAAGTTACACACGTATTTTGCATTATTTTTTGCATATTTCGCACCAAAATACGGGAAAATAAATCAAGACACCCAAGACCGAATTAAAATACAGTCCATCAAACAAAATGCATATTTTAGTCTCGTATTTTTGCGCGCACCTAAAAAGAGTTGATGCCCATTCTTTCAAGCGTATACACGGCGTAAAAAAATAGGAAGGAGGCGTCCATTGCACTCATAACTCGTTGAAAAAAAGCCTTTCAATAGTCATTTCAACAGCACAATGAACGTGTTTTGCGGCACATACCTGTGTGTACCGCATTATGCCATGTGAACTTCCCCCAAGACTCCAATACTACCCACAATGTCCGGGAATAACAAACAACAGCACCATAAAAAAGAAAAAGCACTTTCCCCGCTGTGGAGTTTCATATTGGATCTCAACCAGGGACATCACAGATTTCTCTGGCCATGGTAAAAGCAGACTTATAACCATTGAGGCAGTGACTGGCTGCAGCTTCTGTGTTTCATGCGACTTTACGGGGGAGGTCCCCAGGAAACACTGGAGCAGTGGTGGCATCGGAAAAGGGGTTTACCCCCTTTTTTAAAAATTTTACATTTCGGGGAAAAGGGGGACAGTAGGAGATTTTTTAAAACGGGTTGGGAAAATTTTCCTTTAAAAAGAGCCCGGGAAAAAAAGTTTTAAAAAAGGGAAAGCCCACAATACCTCCAAAATTAAACTTTTTTAAACCGGGAAATCTATCACACCAGAGACCCATAAAGGTCTTCACATAGTCTGTTTCTACAGCATGGCAAAAATTTCAGGGTTTTAATTGTGGTCACAATCCCAGGGAATAACTTGCACGTGCACTATTTACAGATTCTCCTTTGGCTTATGACGACTGCTGCTTGGTTCCTGAATCTGGACAAAGAGTCGCTGTGGAAAGAATAGTGTGTTCCCCCCTCCCCTCCAAAAGGGACCATTAAACAGTAAAGGCGACATGCCCGAAAACTGGTGTCACCACGGTAAAATGCGCCAAAAGTACGATCCCCCCAAAAAATCTGCCGTCAGTTTTACTTTCATAGTAAATTTAAATTTGCACCTTTTGGGCGAAATTGTCCCTAAAAAGGCGCTTTAAAGCAAGTCAGGGCTTTTTAAATGTATATTAAAGTGTATGTAATCCCCAAAACGAGGTGAAATTACAAACAGAGGAAAAACCAATCATTATTATTGTATGTAATGTGCTTTGATAGGCCTTTTTTTTTAATGGAGGGACAGCGAATCTTTGCACTTGTGTAAAGCCCCTTTTTAGGGAAATTAAAAATGCGCCTTTTCCCGGCGTAAAAAGGCCTTTTTTTGGAGTAGGGCTTTTTACTTTGGGAGAATATGGGTCAAAAGGGGTTTTTGGGCCACAACACAGCCCAAAAAGGGTGTTTGCTTTTTGGGGAAATGTCGCCCTAAAAATTATTGCAACAAAAAAAAAAATAAAAAAAAAAATCCCCCCCCCCCCCCCCCCCCCCCCCCCCCCCCCCCCCCCCCCCCCCCCCCCCCCCTTTACAAAAAAAAAAAAAAATACAAAAAAAAAAATTCCCCCCCCCCCCCCCCCCCCCCCCCCCCCCCCCCCCCCCCCCCCTTTTAAAAAAAGGATGGCCGCAAAAAATTTGCTTACCTTAATGCAGACTCAGATCGGGCAGATGGAATTGAGCCAATGCAACGGGGAAAAGGGAAAGAACCCAAAATTCTTGAAAAACCCAAATTTAATGGGCTGTCTGTAGTCACACTTGGACAATCCCATTTATTAGTACAGATCACATGGAAAAAAAAAAAAATCTTTTTTACGGCTGCGCTTTGGGAATGGCAGGGTTTAATGGACATAAAAAACACGCAGAAAACAAAGAGCTAAATCCCCCCATTGACTCATGACCCCAAGGGGGCAGGGTTAAAATGTCTGAATAGGGACATCATACCGAATACTGAACAGTGCATAATTGCCAGTAACACAGTAGGAGTTGTCACCTCACAGCAGGTCATGTCAGGTAACCTAATGATTTTTCTCAGATCCAATGTGTCTACAGGGCCACGAATTTCTCAACTAGAGCAATATATATACTGTGTTACTGGCAATTATGCACTGTTCAGTATTCGGTATGATGTCCCTATTCAGACATGATCATGTCACCTGTGGGATCATGAGTCAATGGAGGGATTGAGCTCTTTTGCTTTTCTGCGTGTATTATATGTCCATAACCGCTATATATATATCTCGGTCAGTGGAAGTGGATCCTCTGGCCTACCACAAGCGATGGTAATAGCCCACGCCAGGGAGCAGAATCTAAGTAGTTCCGGTTTTCACAGGTTCACGAACTTGATTTAAGTTCTAATTTTTGTGTTATTTTGGCTGCTGTGACATATTACGGCACAATAAAATAAAATTCACTAATATATTGCTATCCATATGAAGGAGTCTCATAACTTGCCGTGTCTGCTTAGCTTTCTGATGATCACTTTATGAGATTCCGCATAATCTGGCAATTTAAATTTCTGGATTAACAGATGACGGATTAAGGGCATGTTCACACGGCTTATTCTGGGACGGATTTCAGCGTATTGCGCTCCAATACGGCTGAAATCCGTCCCAGGCATTACGGTAATCCACAGTTCTCATAGAGAACTATGGATTCCGTCTCCTCTCCCGGGATACGCGCCGGAATAAGGAATGCCTATGGGGCCAGCAAGCTGCCGATCCCGCCCCCCTCCCCGCTCTGGGACACACGCCGTAATTGCAGGGCGAAATCCGTCCCGCAATTACGGCGTGAACAAGCCGTGTGAACCGGGCCTAAAGGGCAGCATGGTGACTCAGTGGTTACTACTGTTGACTTGCATCCCCATCGCGGAGAATATCTGCAAGGAATTTGTATGTTCTTCCTGTGTTTGTGTGGATTTCCTTCAAGTACTCTGGTTTCCCCCACACTCCGAAAAACATACAGATCGGTTCATCTGGAACTTACACTGTGAACCCCAATGGGGTCAGGGACCAATGTGAATAATGACAATCTGTGTACAGCACCGTGGAATAGAACGGTGCTATATAAATAAAGGAATTTTACTAAAATCTCGAGGTTTTAAAATAGCACTGAAAATAATATGGAGACTCATTTTGTTATCGGTAGTTTAAATGGGTTACATATCACTTCAACATCCTAACATAGCATTGTGTGAATTTTATAAATAGAAAAATGGAGCCATATCTCTAAAAATATCAAAATATTTTATTCAAGTATAAAACAAAAAATAGACAAAAATGACAAACATATACAGGAGGGGACCAACAGAAAAAGGAGACAGGACGGCAAAAAACACCCGCTTACAGAAAGGAGTGCCTATGTTAATAGCATAAGTATATATAGGGATATAAGGGTATATGTGGCTTAAAAAGAGTATTAACCATTAGTTGTAATGACAGTAAGAGACCAGTGTCTATTTCCATCACAACTCACAAATAATATCCCTAACTAACTCTGCACTCCCAAAATACTGCAGCGAGCAAGATGTCAGAAATCCCTCATAGAAAATAAGCTGGGCAACATGAATATAAATAAGGTTCAAAGGACCATATAAAGCTCAATGATAATATAACAGTATTTACCCATCTGATCAGAAGGATATAGGGATATAATCGCCACCAGTCCTAATGCGTTTCGCCAATAGGCTTCCTCAAAGGAAGTCCTAACGCGTTCCTCTGTTTATGTTTGTCATTTTTGTCTATTTTTTGTTTATATTTGAATTAAATATTTTGATATTTTTAAAGATATGGCTCCATTTTTCTATTTATAAAATACATTATGGGAGTTTCTCTGTCCTACAAAATATGGTGTTTTGGTACCTTGTATATAGGATTCATTGTGTGAACCAAGCCTCATGTTTAAGTTGCATTAAAATAAAAACCATTTGGCAAAAGGCCCACAATGTGCCATCATAGACATTTATCACTTATGTAGAAGATAAATGTCTGATTGCAGGGGTTCCACCACTGGTTGCCATAACAGGGGCCACCAAGCCCTTCCTCCACACTGCTCTTGTGCAATGAGGAAGGCTTTGAACGGTGCAATGGCTGAACATGTGCACGGCTGCTCCGTTCAAAGCCTATGAAACAGGCAGAGATAGCCCAGAGCTATTGGATATTTTCATTAGTCGTCGACTTTGGAGCAGCAGTGCCCATTTTCAACCACTGCTTTGACCTTTTAAGTCACATTTGACAAGAATTTTTAACCTACCTTATGTGTCCTAAATTTGAGTCAATTATTGAATGTGTGTTTTGATGTGAAAAAACCTAAGGTGCGAACCCAGCCTAATGCATAAACTGCTGTGGTTATTTGGATAAGATAGGGTAGATATCATAAGAACAGATCTGAGGGGATTCAAACCCTCAGATCCCAATGATCAGCAGAACAAGACTAGGGAGTCATCCAGAGTGCCAACGCCCCTTCCCTATTGTCCTAGACACAGCACCACAATCAAGCATGTGGTTATGCCTGGTACTGCAACTCCAAGAGTAAGGAAGGTCCGGAGTCTAGTGCTCCGGACCTTCCTTACTCTACTCAGCCTTCTTCCTTGCTGTTTGTTACAGTCCCCCCTTCCAGCAGCCTACAAATATTTGTGCTGCTACTGCCGCTGCCTACTTTGCTCTCCCTTCCCCTTACTACTCATTGCAGATGTTGTTTGATAAAGGCCTGCTGGCCGAAACGTCACGGACATCTGCAGCTAAGGCCCGGTTCACATGGCTTAATTAAGCCGTAATTGCGGGACGGATTTCGCCCCGCAATTACGGCTTGAATAAGGGGTGGGGGCGCTGCTCGCCGGCCCCATAGACATCCATTATCAACGGCACGTATCCCGCCGGGATAATGAACAAGTCACTTTCTCCCCGCCCGGTGTATTCGCCGAGCGAAGAGGAGAGACGGAATCCATAGATCTCTATGAGAACTGTGGATTACCGTAATGCCTGGGACGGATTTCAGCCGTATTGCAGCGCAAATCCGGCGCGCAATACGGCTGCAATCCGTGCCCAAAATAAGCCGTGTGAACGGCCCTTAATTCTCCCACAATATCTATGTTCTAGTTTTGTACAGTAATCTGCTCCCCGACCTTTGTCATACCTACTATTTCGGAGTAACTTGGCATAATTCTGTCTGCTTTGTAAATATATACACTTCTTCTTTATGCATTGGTGTGCCAGTGTATAGCTTTATTTTCTAGCGTGTTGGTCCCCTGACCATTTACACCACAGCACCCATCCCCCTGTTCCCCTCTTGATGTGCATGACTTCTATATACTATATTGGTACTGCAACTCAACTCTATACCAAATCACTTTACGATAGGCCATCAATGAAGATAGAAAACCCCTTTAAAATGAACAAAGGGTAAATACAGAACTTTTGTAAAAGTGACCCATGCTTTATGACTGAGGATTACAATGCTTACATAGAAAGGTGACACATTCTTTCCTCCTATAGTGAGAGTAGCGCTCCTTCCGCCAGCATCATCTTTTGATGTAAACTTAATCACATGACAGTCTTGGACCTAGAAGAAGAAACAAGGGGATGTAAGAAAAGTTAAAAGCTTCAAAACAAAAGAGTAGTAAATAATACAGAATGCTCATAGGTAGAGAAAAAAAACGTTGGCCGCTTTTTTTTTGCTCTGTCACAGAGTATACCTACAATTAGTGACTACAGCTTTGCTGAAAGGGAACCTGTCACATAGGTTATGGCCCCCTTGCTGAGGGCAGCACAAGCTAGTGTCAGACCTGCTGTTCCCAGTGCTGTGTCCCTTATTCTGTAAGATGCAGCAGTTTAAGAACATTTAATGCTCAAATCTGCAGTTTTCAGCCAGAAGAGTCATTCGAAGAGTCAGTTTAATTCATGCCCCGCCCACCAGAGGCTAGCCCCGCCCACCTCAACTGATTAACCTTTACTTTGTATAGGTAGAAACATGTGAATAACTCAAGTGGGAGGGGCTAGCCTTGGGTGGGCGGGGCTAACACCTGCTCATGAATAAGCTGGACTCTTTTCTGGCTGAAAACTGCCAGATTTGAGCACTGAATACTCTAAAACCCACAGCATGTTATAGAATAAGGGACAGCACTGGAAACAGCAGGTCTGTCACTAGCCTGTGCTGTCCTCAGAAAAGGTGGCATCACCTATGTGAAAGGTTCTCTTTAAGCATAGTGTTGCTGGAACAGTTTTGGCCTCTAGAAAGCACCTTAAGCAGACAAATGCCTCTGAACTTCTAAGAAACACCACCAGATATCTGGGGCAACATCTAGGTTAGAATTCGGGCAAGTCCAACCCTAGCCCTCAGGCTCTCCAGACATTGACCAGATGTTCTCTAAGGTTAGGGTTAGTATCAACTTTTGACAGATCAGATTTGAATTGCTGAAATTTAAGTTTTTACCCAAAAAAACAATACTTATCTTATAAGAGTCCACCACAGGAGAGATTTTACAGTACCACATGCTCGAATGCGGTAGAAAGGAAAAGGTAGAGTGCAAGAGTGATATGCAGCAATGTACAGTAGCTATAGGGTGGGACTCGTATCAGCCCCGCCTGGTGGGGCCCCAAAGTGCCAGCCTCGCGTGGTGGGGCCCCAAAGTGCCAGCCTCGCCTGGTGGGGCCCCAAAGTGCCAGCCCCGCCTGGTGGGGCCCCAAAGCGTCAGCCCCGCCTGGTGGGGCCCCAAAGTGTCAGCCCCGCCTGGTGGGGCCCAAAAGCGTCAGCCCCGCCTGGTGGGGCCCAAAAGCGTCAGCTCCGCCTGGCTCCCAGGCACCCTAGTCCCAAACGGTTAATAATGACTGCATAAAAGAAACCGTTCTAAGAAAATGTCCCCGTTTCTATGGAAAATGCATTGCGTACCGCATGTGAAAACGCTGGTAACGACAACGAAGGTTTTTAAAACTGCGATTAATAATGTGAACAATTTAAGAATGTCGGTTTTCACACATGTTTTTGGATCCAATTTGGTCCAAAAAGCACCAACATGAAGCTCGTGTTTGGATGGTTTTTGGCTGCAGCAGGTTTGCACCTATGTTTTAAATAGGGCGGCTAAATGGTTTCTGATCAAGAATGGACATGACATTCTAGATCGGATCCGAAGAGCATAAAAGACCAAGAAACACAGCATGGAGATCATTGTCTGACAACCGATGTATGTTTAACATTGCAAGCATGATAAAATACATGCTACGCTGCGTATGGTCTGAAGATAGATTCCAAACACGCTTAATAACGTTTTTCCAGGGATGAAACCCGCCGTGTGAACATACCTAGGCAAAGAGATGCCATATTTGTCATACAGCATGAGTTACAGTGATAAATGTGGTTTTTACAATGTCTAGTCTAATATTAGTAAATCGTCACTTTCACAAATAAACCATATGAAGCACACTCCTGGTATTAGCAGTATGTCTATTCATAAAGACTTCCATTAACATGTTAGAGAGTTATTTTAGCTTTCTCTATATATGTAGAACAAAGAGAGAAGAATGGTCTTTTCTTTTTCCTTTATTTTTAAATAAATGCCATCCAGCTCTACATTTAAACTGTCAAACTGCACCCCAGACCTCAGCTCTATAGACTATGATGAATATGACACTTAAAGGGAATGTGTCATTTAAAAAAATGAGTTATTGTCTAAGTCCCATTTTTATGTTAAACACATTTTTTAGGAATTTTTGGTTGTTTTTTTTTATTTTTTCCATTCACTTTCAATTTTTTTTAAAAATTCTTAGTCTTGCAGTTTTTCATTTTGGCCACAGGCCTTTTTGCACTGTTTTTAACAGCATTGGGAGAGATACTTTACGGCAGCTTCATGACAAGGAGACAAAAGGGTTGTCCCCCCACGGGTTTCAAAAAAGCATGAAAAAAAAATTCTTGTCCCCTTCCCCGGGTTTAGACTAATTTGCTAAACTCCTTTCTTGACAGCTAAGTTGTGTTTTTAGATGCTAATTAGATTAGATTAGCTTCTAAACTATTGCAGGGTTTTATCTGCCCAAAAAAAAGCCCCAAATTTTAGAGCTGTTTACTTTAGATAAATCAAGCTTTTTTCTGTCTGGCAGCACAACACTGACTGACAATGCTGACCTGTGTGATGACCCACTCTCTGTTTTCTAAGAACCCAAACAGCCCCGGGGGATTTTTTACAGGGTTGGTTACGAGGGAACTGAAAAACCAGGGGGGTAAAAAATTACTTTTTTCTTTAGGAAAAAAAGAGGGAAAAAGCAATAATTTTGGAAAATGTTTTATTTTTGTTCCCTACAATTTGAAACATTCTTTTTTTTCGAGACAACCCCTTTAAGACGACTCAGTCCCATTCACTTCGATCGAGGGTTTTCTATCATTCTTGTGACCCCGGAAAAAAGTAAAAAAGTGCGGGGGGTGAAAGGTGAATGTAACATCTCCTCTTTTGATGGGGGTCCTGTGTTATCTACTCACACTGGGGTCTCCTTTCATTTGACCCCTTTTGCTGAAAAGGCAGCAAACCGAGAAAAATTTCCTGTACAGAACGGGAAGTGTCAGACAATTATTAGGTTTTAGGGCCAAAGTGAAAACTGCAGGACTCAGAATTATTAAAAATATTGAAAGTGATATGGAAAAAAAAATGTTTTTAAAAAATGTGTTTAACATAAAAATGGGACTTAGACAAGAACTCATTTTTTAAATGACACATTCCCTTTAAGGGAACTGCAATATGACCATTATCCTAATACTATGTTAAAGTGAACCAGTCACATTGAATTTGCAATCTGATCTGCCAGCAGCCGGGTAGAGAGCAGGAAAAACTGAGCAGCTTGATATGTAGTTTTGTGGAAGATGATTTAGTAGAACTTGGAATATATTCATTTAAATGTCTGCTTATTTTTTGTAATGGAGTCCAGTAGGCAGTCTTGTAAGTTTATGACAGCTATCTTACAAGGAGGGTCGTCAGTTAGGGTATGTTCACACGGCGTGTTGAGGCTGTGTGAACATACATTTTTAGATGCGTGTTTGGATCCATCTGTCGGACCCTAAACGAACCCAAACACGTATCTAATAAATAGTATAATTTAAATTACTTTTACTTTGAAACACACATCGACGTTCACACGAGTGATCACCAATTTGTGTCTCATTGCGTGTTGGATCCGATCGATGCTTCGTTTTTGGATGCGATTTTTGGTTCCAAAATCGGATCCAAAATTGCCATGTGAACATCCCCTTACAGATAAGTCCACCTACCAGACTCCTTAAAGGAGTGGTCTCACTAGAAAGATTAGCGTTCAACATGCAGGGACAGGTAATTTAATACTTTTTTTCAAATATATCACCTAAGAGAGATTTTATCTTCTCTGAGTGCACACAGGTCGGTATCATCACCTCAGGCCAGACTGCCGTCAGCTTGAAAACAGTGTTTGCTCTAAAGAAAACAAGTAGTCTATTTCGTTTGTTAGAGCTGAGAGCTTCAGAGCTCATAGAGAACATATCCTGCTCTCATGTCAGTGCGAAGTTTGGAAAGAGCTGAAGAAAAAAGGGTGTCTACACTTTTACAAACTTTACGATCGCATTTTCTGTGCTTTTAGATTTTTAAAAGTGCCAAAAATACGATCAACTCTGCAGCCCCATAGACTAGAATAGAAAAGATGATCTGTAGTCTCTAACGAGCCACGACCGTGGTTTTTGCACAAAACGTGCCAAAAAAAACGTGGTTCTGCATCAGAAAAATAACGGCCGCTTTCGTGCCATTTTTTGTCCGGTGCTGTGTAGACATAGCTTACTGCTATAAAACCACCTACAGCCGGACGAAGAGGAGACGGGTGCATGAATTTGAAACTTCTTGTGGCTCTGAAACAAAATGCCGAGGAAACCCCTTTAACCCAAAATAAGCAGATATTTAGATTAATACAATACAAGCTCTGCTAAATCTCCCCCTTCCCTACAACACTATATATTAATCTGCTCAGCTTCTCGTGCTCTATAATCAGATAGCAGATTCGATGTGACAGGATTCCTTTAAGTGACCCTAGAAAAGGCAGTGATCACAGTAAGCAGGGGAGTGCAGTCAGGGGAAAACCACATTAACCATGGTAGACTCCCCATAAACAATGCCCATGTTCTGCCCATGGCAGCAGAGCCTCTATACTGTGCATAGAGAGAACAGAAAGGCTGCAATGATGGCCGTCACCACTCTATGCCAGCTGCTATTTTCACCGACAGGACACTGTGGCTGCAAACAGATAATCTGATTTCCTGACAGTGATTTCCCAGAATCATCCCACCTCAAAAAGCAGTGAAGTACAGGAGTAACCGGATGGCAATTCTCAAATATAAAATGCAAGATTCACCTGAAAATGCAAATGTGTAAATAAAAAAACAAAAAAAAAAATTTAAAAAAAGGATTGTGTGGCCTCTTTAACTCCTTAACAACCGCCCACCGACTTCTGACGTCGGCTGGTGCAGGTAGTTCGTCTACCGTGAAGTCTTTTGGCGTCGCTGCAGACGTCGGAGTTTGCGGCTTCGGGCGCCGCAGCTGCGCTGAGATCGGGGCATTATTATACAGCCCTGATCCGAGAGCATCTCCTGCGAGCAACGGAGAGCGGCGAAACCTCTGTACCCCGGTGCTTTAACCCTTTGATTGCGGTGGATCGCCACCGCAGCGCAATCAAAGGGTCTCCCTGCTCTCTCGGGTGATCGGAACACCTGGTGACCCGACAGAGCCTGGGGAACGGCTGCACAGTCAGCCCTGGGGCCCCAGGGCTGTCTGTTTAACAAGCCAGTGACCAGGACAGACTGTGTGCTGTTCTGATCACTGCCTGATCACAGATTATAATGTATTAGCATATATGAATATGCTAATACATTACTAAGTGTAAAAAAAAAAATTTAAAAAAAGGAAAACAGTTCTCCCTTCATGGGATTTAAAAAAAAAAAAAGTAGAAAAAAAAACCAGAAAAAAAAGTGTACAAAAAATGAGTAAAAAAAAAAATTAAATAAAAAGTATTTAATAAAATATAATTGTGCATATATTACACACACAAAAAAACCTGACCCATATAAGGTATCCACACGAATTATTCTAAAAAGTTAAGTGTGAAATGTGAAGGGTGTTAAAAAAAAAAAAAAAATGTAAAAAAAAAAATCTGCAATTATTTATAAGTGAATTTAAACTATTCCCACATAAAGTACAACTTATCTCAAATAAAACGAGGCAACTGCATACAACTGCATCATTGAAAAAATAAAAAAAAGAAAGTTACAACTGTTGAAACGCAAGAACTAAAAAAAAATGTTCTGATCATTAACTACTTTTCAGGCCTGGGGCTTAAGGGGTTAAAATTAACCTGTGGGTTGCAGACGTGGGATTATTTTGGCAGAATATACTCGGGTAGGGGGCACTGTTGCTTTAAAATCTTCTCTCATACATAATTTCCTTTCGGACTTAACCAAATGTGACAAAGCATGATTACAGATACAGTATCTCGGAATTAAAACAGGAATAAAATATGAAGCTGGGTAACAAAAGAAGATTTCACACTTCCATTTCCCAGAACCCGTGTGCAGCAGCATTCACTGAGAACTTGCCAGACTAAATCCGGCTGCCAATCACTTACAGCAGGAGCCGGCTCGGAAGCAGAGGATGGAAAGCAGCTTTTTGCAGCCTGCAGTAAACAAATATAAAAAGTGTCACTCTTTATCAGGACTGCCTGGTAGAAATGGTCGTTTTGTCGTTGTTCTGCTGCGATGAAGGATGCGATCACCTTTTCCTTCAACTGTATCTGTGGCTGTCAGTGCTGTCAAACACTTTAGAACGAAAGGAACATCTGAGCCTTTGATTACTGTACTCCTCCTGCGAATACTCCGATTACTCCTGGAAGATGCGGGTCACCGCACTGCGAAAAACAGCATGATTCACCACAATCATGTCATGGTATGTACAGAAATACACACACATCTATATAGAGCTACATACAATCAAAAGACTACCATTGTGGAATCTCTCATGGGTTATACATCGTACACAAAATGCAAGGCAACTGTCAGGAAAACCCACTCGAGGGTCGAAGGCCTGACTTGGGGTGTATCGTGACGTTGCGCTCCCCCTAGGGGTGCACAAGGTCAGCCGGATACGGTTTCACCATTAACCCCTGTCCGCACGGGCAGGGCTGTGGAGTCGGAGGCTATTTTGCAGGAGTCTGAATCGTCATAAAAGGGACCGACTCCCAAAATATATAATAAGTTGGTCCAGTTAGTTCGATGCGGTGCAAAGAGCAAGAGGAATTGGGTCCGGCCGGTGCTACTGCTCCCATATGTTCAGCCTCATCACATGGAATGTAACTGATGACATGGAGCAGGCAAAGCGCTGCCCCAGGGGAAAAGATTCTGCTCGCATAGCAAACAGATTTAAGTAGAAGAGTTCAACTATTCATCAAACTGACTGTGGCTGAGCTATTTCTTTATACCCTGACATTGTTAGAGATGTTGCCCCTGTGGTCACCGCTTTGCCCCCCAACCCAAGTTAGTGTAGAGAGGCCGTTCTCTAGCCTGGAAATCATGAGATCAGATGTGAGGTCATGTATGCAGGATCTGATTGAGGCAATACTATTTCTCAGAACAAATTCAGAGACTCCACAAACGTTCCTGCAGTGTTCTGCATATTTACAATTTTTTTGTGTCCTAAAGTCATATCCAATAAATATATTTTACACTGACAAGCAAAATGGTAACAATGGTTTGAACTTGTGACTTTCAGGCTCCATATCTCATCATCCACTACAGCTTTGTACATGAGGCTACTGTAATTTTATATACAGTCATCTTACCGATCTTATACATAAATTTGACTTGCAAGTATTTAGCATCTGCTTAAATATAGTTTTGCTATAAAGTGTTCATTTTTATTATTTTGTTAGTATTTGGTAAAATCTACCTTTGGTTTTCAATACTGCATGAATTCTTCTGGGCTCTGCATCAGATTCAAGCACATCTTGACCAAAATCCCAGGTCTCTTCTACACATTCCCAATGTTGATGCAGACTGGACTTGGATACAAATACAGCTTTTTCTTCAACTCTAACCACAAGTGTTCAAAAGATCAAAACATTGTTACCCTTTTGCTTGTCAGTGTCTGTTCTTCCTAAATAGTTTGATTATTGTATCATAAGGTGAAGAACAGCCTGATGTTACCATTTTACTACAGTAAAGTTATTACTTAAACATGAGCCATGTATGAGGGAGTCAGGAATCGGAGGTTTGGGAAATTGAGTCGTCGGAGTCGGGGCTTCGGCTTGCCGACTCCACAGCCCTGCACACGGGCACAGAAAGACCCAGGGAGTGTAAGAGGATACCCCACAACCCTGAACGGCTGGGAGAGATCTGTTTACCCACACACGTTTAACAGAGCTCTGTCAGCCCAGTAGACTGCCACCAGTTCCTCGTTAGCTATAAGACCGGTCCGTTACAGACATAGGCCATGTTCACACGGCTTAAACACGCCGTAATTGTGGGGCGGATTTCGCCCGCAATTACGGCGTGTTTACGGGGCGGGGGCGGCAGGTCGCCGGCCCCATAGACATGCATTATCCACAGCGCGTATCCCGCCGGGATAATGTGCATTTTACTTTCTCCCCCTCGGCGGATTCGCCGATCGGGGAGGAGAGACTGAATCCATAGTTCTCTATGAGAACTATGGATTACCGTAATGCCTGGCATGGATTTCAGCCATACTGCAGCGCAGTACAGCGCCCAATACGGCTGAAATCCGTGCCAGAAATAAGCCGTGTGAACAAGGCCTTACAGCAGTCAGGAACCTGCCTTGGGTAGCATTGGAATAAACGAAGGAAGGGTGATGCAGGGCAACCCCCCAATGCCAATAGAGTAATAGATTATAAATTAGAATAGATCACTGGACTAAACTGTAAAATATAACTTTTAATAATACCATTAAAACAATAATAGCACTATGCCTCTAAAATACAGGGCTAGACAGTGGCCAACGGATAAGCTGACGCTATAAACCCCTATACACTAACTGCCTAAATGTGAAAACGTAGGGACAACATCCTGATAAGGACGACCCCACCCGGAACCTAACTTATACACCCTAATATACCCTTAAAGTGACCGTGAAAAACGTGACCCTACAAACAAAAGACCCGACGCGTTTCTTTCCCACGGTTTGTATGAGAATTCCTCAGGGGTCAAATATATCATTCAAGAAGATATCACAAATATTTTAGGTACAAGCTTGTGTGTATACAAAATGCCTCAGATCCATTATGAGATCTGTAAATGTCCCAAAAGATTTAATCAAAATCAATGTGTCACAGGATCCTCATTGTATATGTATCATACGGACAATGGGTAGCATTGGCACAGAACTGAGCCAGTGATACCATCAGAACCGGATGGGCCAAAGCTATGGCCTGGTACCACACATGGCCATCCTACTTGGTTTCTAAGGCTAGCTTTGGGTTTCTCTCTATCCCTGCACCCTACAAACGCAGAAGGGGCAGCTATACGTGTTGAAAGTTTCATATTTTAAAATATGAAACTGAGATGAACCTGTGACAATTCTCCCATAAATCCTTATGAAATATCGATGCCCACAGGTACAGCTACTTCTAACCTCGCAGCAAACTTTCCCAGCTTATATCTTACTTGAAACAAATGCCTGCGTAACCAAGTGTTACGCAAGCTGACAGATCAGTACTTTTCCAGTATAAAGCCTCCCTCCTTCGAATGGCCAGTTCTTAAGAGGTTAACCCGGCACTGGAAAAATCCATGACTTGATGCTGTACACCTGGTTCCCATGATTTCCCTCTAAACAATTACTACCCAGTGATGTTTAGACCAGCACAGAGCTATGTGACTACTTGGTACAACGCTCCCACAACAACGAGGCCCTGATAACAACCCTCTGTGTCAATATACTGTTTCTCACAAACATTTACCAAGCACTAGGAAAATTACAGCTTAAAGACTAGCTATTATCATCTATAGTCCTTAAAGTGATACTGTCAATATGGATTCCGGATGGTCAATAAATCTATTAGCACTACACCTGTACAATGCTAAGGAAAGTCAGAAAACAAGACCTGTTGGTGGGCCTTGACGACTGGAATCGGGGACCCCAGCCTTAGGGTATGTTCACACGGTTTTTTCAGGATGTATTTCGGAGCGTAATTGCGCCGCAATGTGCCCCGAAATACATCCTGTAATTACAGTAATCATAGATCTCTGCCGTCTCCCCTGCCACGTATTGAACGGCGGCAGAAAGACAAATCTTTCCTGCATGTACGCGGCAGGGTTAATGAAAGCGAATGGGGCCAGTCGGCCACTGATCGCAAGATGCCATGTGAACATACCCTTAAGGTGAGCACCCTGAAGATGAAGGTAGTCTTATAGGCCCAAAACAAGGAAACGAAGGGCACTGTGCCCGCAGGGCATTCCAGAATGATCAATGAACGTACACAAATTTGCAGGGGGTAAAGTTCCATAATTCCTCCTCAATGCTGTGTACATCCTTTTTTCCAGCTAACGAATGGTGCAGGGTGTTGCTGCTACTGCAAAATTCTTCTTTATGGCCTCCCATCTAGCACTCTTGTTCCACTCCAAACCACCCTTAACTCTGCTCCCTGGCTGATCCACCTCTGTCCTCTGCCAATCCTTTCACTTGCTACCTATTGCCTAGCAAATCCAGTTCAAGTTAGTAACCATGACCTAAAAAAGTTCTTCATAACCTCTGCCCTCCATACATCTCTGCCTTAATCTCGAGTTGCCTCTCCTCGTGCAATCTCTGCTCCTCACAGGACCTTCTTCTCTGCTCCCCTCTTATCAGCTCTTCACATAACAGTCTACAAGACTTCTCCTGTGCTGCTCCTATGCTCTGGAAATCACTGCCCCAACACATCAGACTCTCCCACCTCTCACAATCCTATGGTTACGTCTCCACTGCACACATTTTCGGTCGTTTTTCAGCAATTTTTGGTTTTCTGAAACTGCTGAAAAAAACGAATGAAAACATCCCATAGATTTTAATAGTAAAAACGTTCTGTAGTCTCCATAGAATGTTTTTTTTCCCTGTTCATTTCTGCTCTTTTGAAACCTGTTGCAAAAAACAGAGCAGGCATAAAATTTACTATTGAAGTTTATGTACACCGCCGGACATTTTTGGTGTGTTTTTTTGTGCGTTTTTTGCAGAAATCTAAAGCAATTGTAATGCTGTGCATTTCTGAAAAAAACGGTAGGTTATTTAGCTGTTTTTCACATGCATTGGGAAAAAAAACCCTCAGTTTTATCAACAGTTTTAGGTTTTGGTTTTCAGTAAGCTTTTTTTTTTTTTTTTTTTTGTCTAATGCCGTGTAGACCTAGCCTTAAAAGCAACCTGAAATTCCATCTCTTCAGGATAGCCTATAACCTACAATAACCCAGCTGCCCCTACAACTCCCCACAAACATGTCTGCCCCTCACCTTCTGTCTCTTTCCTCATAGACTGCAAGCCCTCAGAGACAAGGTTCTCTTACCCTCTGTACCAGCTGTCACCATTGTACTTGTTTGGCGTATGTTATGTATGTAACCCACCCCTCCCCCCTCCCTCCCTCAAATTTACAGCTCCATAAGACTAATAATGCTTTCAAAAAATATTAGGTTATTAAATTCAAGTGTTCATTTCCTTTCCCCCCTGCACTTTGGATGTTTACTTAATAGAAGACATGGATTTACTAGTATTTGTTTAGAACTGTAGCTTAGGTAATAAAGCGCATTGTATTAGTAAGAGTGCAGAAATCCAGACAATTGCAAAGGGTTCACTTACTTATCACTAAAAAAAGATGTCAGCAGATGTATTTTAATTTAATATAAAGACCTTGTAATATGATTTGATCAAGAAAAGTTATAATGTGAATAAAAGTCCTTGTCACCTTTCCACTTAGGGTCATACAGGTAGAAGAAGGATTGAAGATAAGGGTATGTTCACATTGCATATTTGCGGGGCGTATTTCAGCACATAATTGCGCAAACGTGGTAATATGATTACCTGCTGTTTTCCCCAGGGAAAGTGTATGTCAGTGGGAGCGCTTCAGAAGTACACGATGCAACAGACATATAACAGCGTGCATAGTACGCGCCACTATACGCCTGCAATACACCGTGTGAACAGACCTTAACACCTCCTTCTGCCACTGCAGCCTGGCACATCATGTCCCTACTGACTATCCTTTTCTGGATGACATAAAACGATTACCCTGATCTTGGTATAAGGCCAAAGTTCTAGCCCAAAAAACAGCCTTTAGTAGCAAGGACATACTAAATATTCATCTCCTGCTAATACGTACAAGATAGGTAATTGGCAGGGAGAGGGTTAACCCCTTAAGCCGAACGCCTGAAAAGTAGTAAATGACCAGAACTTTTTTTTAAATTTTGCCTCCTTACGTTTCAACAGTTGTAAATTTTTTATTTTTTCAATGACGCAGTTGTATGAGGCCTCGTTTTTGTTCGAGACGAGTTGTACTTTGTGGGGGAATAGTTTAAGTTCACTTATAAATCATTGCATAATTTTTTTTTAATTTTTTGTACTTTTTTTTTTTTTTTAATGTTTTACACCATTCACATTTCACACTTAACTTGTTAGATTAATTCTACAAGTTATTACAGTCATGTGGATACCTAATATGTGTAGGTTTTTTTGTGTGTGTAATGTATGCACAGTCATTTTTTTTAATAAATATTTATTTTTATTTTATTATTTATTTAATTTTTACACTTGTTACTTTTTTTTTAATTTTTTTTTTACACTTAATAATGTATTAGAATATTCATATATGCTAATACATTGTAATCTGTGTCAGTCTGACACAGGCAGTGATCAGGGCAGCTCACAGTGTGTCCTGGTCACTGGCTTCATACACAGATAGCTCTGGGGCTACTCTAGGTCCCCAGGGCTGACTGTGCAGCTGTTCCCCGGGCTCTGTCGGGTCACCGAGCGTTCCAATCACCCGACAGAGCAGGGAAACCCTTTGATTCCGCTGCGGTGACAAGCTGCGGCAATCAAAGAGTTAAAGCACCAGGGAGCGGAGGTGCTTGCAGGAGCACTGCTGCGGCGCCGGGCACCGCAAACTCCGATGTCTGCAGCGACGCCAAAAGACGTCGCTGCAGAAAAACGACCCGCACCAGCTGACATCAAAAGACAGTGGGAGGTCGTTAAGGAGTTAAAGGGATTGGCCAACATTAGAAAAAAAGGTCTACTCCTTTTCCACAAATCATGCCATGGGCTTTTTATGTGTTTTCAGCTCAATTCCATACAAGTGATTATAGGGGAGTAGTCCACAGGAAAGAGTGGCACTCTTGCCAGAAATACAGTAGACCCTTAAAGGGGTTCTCTCACTATATCAATTCCTCTTACCTCATCTCTGTTTTCTTAGTTTCATTTTTGAATTCAGGGGCACGTTTACTGGCTTCTACTAGCCTGCAGTGATAAGCTGCTAACGATAGCAGGTCTGTAGCTATAGCAACCAGTGCTGGCGGCCTATCAGGAGAAAACGAACAGGTCTGTAGCTATAACAACCTGAGGAGCTGATACAGCTCATACAAGAGGGGATATCTAGGAATAGATAAAACACTGTTAATGGACATGTATTGCAAGATCTTTAAATTAAAAAAAAATCCCTGTAGTGAGACAACCCCTTTAATACTAATAGGCAACTTTCTTTTTTTGTTTTTTAATGTGAAGTTATCACTTATCAATTGCGCCGAGCAGACCCAACCATACAGTATAAAAAGTTAATGGCGCCTAAATTTTGAAAATCTGAAGAAAGCTTCCACTATAATGATCTGGAATGCAAATACAGGTTTATAGTTTGTAGCTTAGGGAGAATTTCTTCCATTTGTTAAAAATAGAACTGCAGAACGTCAGGTTTACACACAGTTTGACATATGGTGGGGCGTTATTTTTGTGCATTTTTTTTCCTGTGAAAAAATGCGCCATCCACATGCTTGCAGTGACTCCATACAAAAACAGGACTTTCACCATTTTCCAATCATATCGAGCACCATAAACTTATTTCCAGACCAGGGTTTGTGTGTTTTTTATCCTCCATACTGCAGGCAATGTAAATATTGTTGCATTGATGTTTTTTTTTTTTTTTTTTGACTGTGTTGGATTCTCTGAATAAATCAAACTATGGCGTTATAATAAAATAATTGAGAAAAGAGTAAGCAAATTAAAAATAGGACCGGAAAAAAGAAAGAAAATATTGAACTGAAAGTGAAACATAGTAAATGAACAGATAATTAGTATTGGAATTCCTAAATGACCTTACTTGCAACATGGTGACCGCATGCCTTTCCCCAGATTTGGTCCATAGTGGCATCATTCCTAGTTTGACTGCTATTATACCCACTCTGTTGGAGCCTGTAATACAAATAGAGTTATATTAGGAAGTGAGAATCACAAATCAAACAGCAGACCCAGTAAAGAGAGATGTATTGAAGAAACATATACAGTATTAGCCCAAACTGATTTAGACCTAACGCAGAGCCTGGGGAGAGAAGCAGGACACAAGGACTCAAAAAGAGATTCTGTAAGTCATGCATGAAGCCTTACATAGTACTGCCCCCAAATATTCACCTAGTGAAAAGTAGGGCAGTTGGTATTGCATTTTCTCAAACTACCCTTGGAAAATGGGAATTGGAACCTGGATGCTCTGCTTCATACGTTTAAATAGAAACTTTAATCTAAAGTAATTGATCCAGTCAAAAGTTCCTGGCAGATAAGACACAGCAGAGAGTGACACCACTGGACAGGCTACTGCTAGAGTAGAGAGACGGTTGGTAACCTTGAGAAGCTTGTGTACACAAGCAGGGGATAAAGATTGTTCTAAGGGCGCGTCCACACTGCACAGGACAAATACCGGCCGGTTTGCCGGCCGGTATTCGTCCTGTTTTGCGGTCATCCCCACGGCCGCGGGAGGGGGGGGGGGGGGCGGCATTTGTCCTGTTTTGCGGTCATCTCCACGGCCGCGGGGGGGACGGCATTTCTCCGCGATGAGCGGAGAACAGCCCTCCCCCCTCCCATTGAGGTGTTCATATTGAAGAATGAACATGCTCAATGCTTTTTGAGCGGCCCACGAGCAGAAAAGATGCCGGTCGGAAAACCCGTGCAGTGGGATCTGCTGCACGGGTTTACCATAAAGCCCAATTGTGCTCATTTTCGGCCGGTTTTTCAGGCGGTCTGAAAAACCGCAAACCGGCTGAAAACCCGTGCCGTGGGGACATGGCCTAAGTGTATGTTCACACGGCGTGTTGAGTACGTGTGGACATACATTTTTTAGATGCACGTTTGGATCCGTCTGTAGGACCCCAAACTGACCTAAACACGTATCTAGCAATGAGCAGTGTGATTTACATGGCTTTTAATATGAAACACGCATCGGCGTTGGATCGCCGGTGCGCGTCTCACTGCGTCTTTCGGATCTGTTCCAAGAATTGTCATGTCAATTCTTGGGCCGTAAAATGGAGCAGGCGCCCTATTTAAATCTCGAGGGGGCGGTCCCGCTGCAGCCATCACGCACCCGAACATGCAGCTGCGCGTTGGATGCGATTTTCGGATCCAAAATTGGATCCAGAAACACTGTGTGAACAGGCCCTAAGAAGCAAAAAAATAACAGCAACGTATTTGGCAATTGTTACAGGTGTCCCCTGCTGTGGCTCCGGCTGCGGGCAATGCCGCAGCCCCGTCTCCGCAGGCAGCAGTTTACGGCTCTAGCCGTCACTTACCTCGCTGCGCTCCTGTTCCGGTCCGGGCGCGGTACTGCGGCCAAATTTAAAGGGACAGCGTGCCGATGATTGGTCTCATCAGGCGCTGATCCTATTTAAGTCCTGCCCCTTCCCAGTAACCTTGCCGAATCGATAGTGCCTTGTGCCTTGAGAGGAAGCATGTACCCTATCTTCTATCTCTGTCCCTCGACCACGAACCCTTGCCGCCTGTCCTGACCTTCTGCCTGTCTCCGACTACGAGCCTGTCTTACGATTCTGTACCACGACGCACCTCGGCAGCCACCAAGAGCAAGTCACGTCAGGGGTAGCGACCTGGTAGCAATCCGCCACAGCAAGTCCATCTCGCTTTGCAGCGGGCTCTGGTGAAAACCGGACCTACTTCGACTCCGCTCTCTGGCATGGCTATTACCATCGCTTGCGGTGGTCCAGAGGATCCATTACCACGACCGTTACAGTAATCTTTATCTTTGCCTACATGTTTAAAACTAAATCAGAGAGATGGGAATATCCTTTGAAATATCCATCAACAAAGTGGCAGTAAAAACAGAGCAGGGGCTAATGTAATAGCAGCACCTATAAATATAGATTTACATTTTGCATTATTATTTAGCTATAGATTGAAAAAATTATCGGTGATAGAGAAAACTCTTAAGTAAAACAATCTGTAGATGTTTTTAGACTGAAAGCTTTAGTAAAATGAAGTCATGAAGGGACTGCAATAAGGTAGACAGTCTGTGCTCAGCAGAAAAATGCGGAATAAAAAAAAAAAAAAAAACACAACACACACACCCAACTCTGTTCTGCATCCAAAACAAATGATCTGTGCAGTCAACAACTAATGTACATTCAGGGGCTCACAGTAAGACCAGATGCCCCCCAACCATCACATCACTGGGTCCACTTTGTCACAGCCGCTGCAGATAGTTGATCAGCAATGACAAAAAAAATAAAAATAAAACTCTGAAAGGTGAAGTGAATAAGATTGATCAGTTTGTGACAATAGCATCTGTCGAGTACCGAGGTATATTAAAGGGGTTGTCTCATCTCAAAATTTCATAGGATGCATGAATGAAATAATGCTGCTTGGCTCGGTCACTTCCTGTTCAAGCTGTCTGTAATTAGCATATGAGCTCTGTGTATTCAGACTTCTCTGTTTATCAGTCTAGATTAAATAAATTACCTTCTTTGAGATCTGGAGAAGCTTCTGAGCTAATGAAAACAGTAGAGTAATTACTGTCTTTTGTCTGAAAGATCAGATAACACACAAGCTTTACTGCCTGCCCCGACCTGTGTGATGTCACTCCCTGAACTAATCAAAACTTACTATAAGATTAAATTCAAAGTAGGAACTGGTTCCAAACCACCTAAAGAATAATGTATATTTAATGTTTGGAAGGTGCAATTAATTAAAAAAATAACTTTTATTAAGTAACTTTAAAAAAGATAAATGTTTCAAAGTGTATAGAATCTACCTTAAACAACGTTGAACACGGAAAAGTTATATGTCCAAAGTCACAGATATCAGAAAAGATAATAATCACCACATATAATGATACCCAATGATGGAGAAATATATTAACATAAGTACACATGCAAGGGGAGGAGAAAATGTATGCAAGGATTCTCTACTATGTCATACATTTAAAATAATGACTTCCTACCTCTAATACTGCCTAAAAATAAGCAGGACAAGGCGTCCTGATAAGGCCAATCCTGCCAGGAACCTAACCCTAACACTGGGTCCCTATAATCACTCCCTCATCAAGTATCTTATTGGCAGTTAAACATACTGTGGAACAAGGAAGAAAAAATTCCACTTAAGTACTGGTATACCAAAGTCTATCCTGAACTTGCAACATAAGCGTTACAGCAGAAACAAATGGAGATGGTACACAAACTCACAGTACCTAGAGTCCCACTCCCTGCTATCAGATAGAACAAACAGCAGGGGAGAAGGAGTACACAGGTCGGTCACTTGGGAAACTAGAAAGCCCTCAGAAGGTGATAAAATCACTTGTAGCTCCTTAGCAAAAAAAGATGAACAAACCAATATATTTGGAAAACATCTTCATTTAGTGTTCCATACATTTTGAACGCTATTCTTTGTAGCAAGACAACCACTTTAAGCATCAAGTGAACAGTCAGCTCTGCAGGTTGAGGTGTTGGAAACAGAAACAAAACTGACAAACATTAATAACAAGAGCAAATTGTGATGATCAGAGGACTGGTCAGAGAAACTTCAACATAGCAAGTGCTGTGGGGGGGGGTTCCTGGTCTGCATGTGGTTAGTGGTTCAAGGAAGACCACAGCTTCTTGGGCACTTGACAATTTTTGCAGTGTGTGAGCGCACAATATCCTTCGGTCATGAAAGCATGATGATCATAATGGTCATGATTAGATGTGTGATGCAGGTCAAGGTAAAGGTGGGTTCTCACTAAGTTAATGGCCATTTTTGAGGTATCCATTGGAGAACCATAAAAAAAAGCACCCCGATGGATAATGTGACGCAGCCGCTCCATAGAGAATAATAGAGCAGACGTAGCCCTACGCAGGCCATGTTTGCTTTATTTGCCGGTGGAATACGCATTTCCTGTAGGACTCAAAAGTGTAGTCTACTATGTTATTGAGTCCTGCAAGAGGCGGGGATGCCACTGGGAAATTGAGAAAAGATAGCCCACGCTGGGCTACGTCTGCTCTACTATCCTCTACGAGGCTGCCGTGGCTGTGCTGTGGTTTCCACTGGGGTACCTTTTCTCAGGGTACCCCGACGGATACCCTGAACATAGGCACTAACATAGTGTGAACCCACACTTCGATCCACACAAATGCTAGAATATTGCCCAGAGCATGAAACGGTCTCCAGTTCTGATGCCCATGTCCACTACCAGCGGCTTCAGTGATGGGCAGAGGCGCAACTTGAATCTCCTGGGCCCTAGTGCAGAAAGTGAAATGGGCCCCCCAGCTACCATGTGCCACTTACAATGCTGGCATCTCCTTATGTGGCAGGAGGGTGCTTTGGACCCCTCAAGCTGCAGGGTCTGGTAGCGACTGCTAACTCTACGCCCCCTATAGCTACGCCCCTGACCATGGGTACTTTGACTAGTCTGTGGTTATGCAACCAGCTACCATGCACTGTGTGTTGACTCTTTTCGATCATTGCCAATATTCACTTTTTCAGCAATATGTTTTACAGTATCCCTTCTATTGGATTGGATTGGACTAGACTGGCTAGTTTGGCAATTATATAACCCAGTCATCTACCCATTACCATCCACATCACCTACCCATTTCCCTACATATCATATTAAATAGGTTGTCCGGTTCATTTTTTTTTTTTTTGCTCATTATGCTTACTATGGCCTATGGTATATAGACCTCATTGAATTTCTATGTATAAAACATTGTAAGGCACATTTATCAAGGCAATTGCACCAGAATTCTGGTATACTTGCTTTACACCACATTAATTATGTGCTTTAGACCATTTCTATACACTTCTGGTCCTTGTCTGACAAAAAGGTTACGGCCTTGAGGAATGGGGGGAATTCAAGCAGCTTACAGCCAATATGCCGGGTGTTTTAGACATACGCTCTTATATTGTAACTTATGGTATATGCACTTTACAACAGGTATACTAACTGGTATATTATTGAAAATATAGGCGAATTAGGGCTTTATTGAATTAACTTGGTTATGATTTATGCACATGCACCTTGTATTCACTAATGCCATTGACTTAGTATATTTTGGGATGAATTATTTTATGTATACACTTGCAAGATGTGTTCTATGTATCTAATGTACTATTTATAATTATGTTCTGCAGTCCTTCATTATTATATTTATTATGATCATGTATTACCTATGAATTGACTTGGTCTCTTTGATGGCGCATTTTTTAAGATTTTTTTTTAATTTGATTGCTATGAATTTTAATTCTTGAAATCTCATAAAATTAGAATTTTGATATTGGCCTTCTATGGTTTTTGATATTGGAAATTAGGCCATATTAAGCATAATAAACTTAAAAAAGAAAATATCTAACAACCCCATTAAAGAGCTGCCTGACATATTCACTTCACTGGTTTTAATGTTACGGCTATTCACTTTATAAATGAACATAGGTGCAGAGAAATCTTTCATCCAGGGGTCATCAGCTTTCTCTTTTTGGCTGCCACGGTTGAAAGTCTTTGCGTCCGGTATTATTAACCGCTACTAGATCTTTCACTGAATGGTGATCATCTGCTAGATGTGTAGAGTTCTTTGACACGTCACCTGCTAGCTACCAAGACGTTTTCTCTGTATAAAACTCACTTCAGTGAAGGTTGGCAGAAGGGTCACAAAGCAGAACACGTTACTTCTTTCAATTGTGGAATCAAACTAAATTATAAAGGACACAAATTAAAATAAATGAATAAATAACTAAAGCATCCCTTCCACAGTGGTCACAGCACAGCCAGCAGGCTTCACTTTCCCCCCCACATACCCAGCCAAAGGGTGTTCACTGCTGAATGATTTACGGCATACCCACAAATGATCAAATAGCTGCAGGGCCAATCTCTAGATTCCTCACCTATCAGGAGTATGGGGCTCCGGTGATGCATCGCTTGCAAGCAGACCTCTCTATTAAGGAGTCCCTGTGCAGCATATGACAGAGTAACTGTCACGTCAGAGGAGGTGCAGTGGACCCTGACTGCTACCCAGTCCACTGTCCCTGTCTACTTGGCGTGCTGCCCTAGAAGGCAGACCCCAACTGGACGACAGTCCCTACACTGCTAAGTGCAGGGCCGTCAGGGAAAACGCAGTGTTAATCAGTCCGGGTCGGTAACAGTCAGGAACGTAAAAGCCAAGAAATGTAAGCCAAACGGATGGTCAGAAACAAGCCGGGGTCCAAACAAGGTCGGGAGCACAGTATAAAAATCGGAGGAAAAAAGCGAGGTCAAGAAACAAGCCGAGGTCAGAAATTCAGGAGGACAATATACAAGAGTCGCAGGGAAACACCAAGGGGAACACCTTTGACAGGCAAAGCCTGGAGGAACTAAAGAGGTTTAAACGGTCTGCCCCAACGCCGCCCCCGTAGCTAATTGGTGTGGCGTCCGAGCCCTCCGATTGTCCTGAGAGAAACACCCTGTGTTGGGAGAGGCTGCAGAGCGCCTCCCCCAGGGTGTGGTCACAGGCCAGACCTATTAACCCCCGCCGTCGTTGCACTAAACGTAAGGAAGGCTGCCCAGACGAATGTATTCTAAGGCCTCGTTCACACGGCTTATTTTGCCGCGGATTGGCGCCGTACTGCGCGCCGGATTTGCGCTGCAGTACGGCGCCAATCCGCGGCAGCAATTACGGTAATCCACTGCTCTCATAGAGAACAGTGGATTCCGTCGCTCCTCCCCGCTCGGCGAATCCGGCCCGGGGGGGGAGAAAGTGAAATGCACATTATTTACGGCGCGGACGCGCCGTAAAACAATGCAAGGTCTATGGGGCCGGGGAGCGGCGCCCCCGCCGCGCTCCGGCCCCGCCGCGCTCCGGCCCCGCCCCTTAGTCACGGCGGATGTGTGACCTCCATACGGCTCACAAATCCGTCAGGAATAAGCCGTGTGAACACGGCCTAACAGTAACAGAACTAGAGCTTATGATATGTAGGTTTATATGATGTAGAGCAGGAGTTCTCTGCAAAAAAAAAAAAAAGGACTCTGTGGAGAGAGCGAGTCCTGCTTACTCCACCTACATACAGTGATTGACAGCTTAGGATATGTTCACATGGCCGATTTGTAGGCTGAATTTTCAGCATCCAAATCAGCGTCAAAGCGTCGTCTGGAGAGCGCCTCAATGCAGCCCTTTTCAAGGATATGATCAGGTTTTTCACCACTGTTTTCTCTCTGAAACACCCATACAAAATTATTAGCTAGGGAAAAACGCACCAAAAACCGGGCCAAGGTTTTTAAGCTCTCCAATGATTCCTATGGAGATTTTCAGCGTTGTAAAAATTTCACCAATTTACATGACACTACTTTTTCAGTGCCCAAAGAAGCTCAGACAACGTGCGTGAAAAATTTTGGAGGCTTTTTTACGCTGTTTTGGGTGAGGAAAAGATCCAAAAACAGCAGTGTGAACATACCCATAGGGTATGTTCACACAGGCTAATTTCGGCATATATTTGCGCTCTAATACAAGCAAGAGGCGCGTATGGATTACGCCTCCTCTCCCCGCTCGTACAATACTATCATATTGTACGCGCGGGGAGATAAGCGACATGTCAATTACTTGCGCCGTAAGTAATGCATATCAATGGGGCCGGCGGGCTGCCAGGAGTACACGCTGATCAGCGCGACTCCCAAAGCACCCTGCGTAATTGCGGCCGTACTGCATGCACCGCAATACATCGTGTGAACATAGCCTTACTGTGTGTACAGAGAAAGGCACAGACTGTGTGGATGGGGTAAGCAGGACTCTCACTGTCTTTGCTAGGACTCTTGTCAGTATTTAGCTTGCTTTTTACTAAGAGAGAGAAAAGCTGGGTCCTGTGAGATATTGGTGTTTGAGATTTGGCGTATGAGTTCTATCACATCCCACACTCAGATTATATAATGCATAATCTGTGGATATGCTAGATATGATTCAGTGAAAAATTTGTAGAATAATAATAGGAGGTTGCCACAGATCAGCGTACAAGGCATAACCTTTGGATTTATGTCACAAATTAGTTTATGGTGCCATGATCGTCTCGGTCAGCAGTCTTGTTGGATTTCATGGAAAGAACTAAAATGTACGCAGTTCTAGTCTTTCCATAAAAACAATGGGGTACGCCAGTTCCTCTTGTGGTTTCCACGACAAGTCAATACAGTTTATTTGGCACCACTGGTATCCGATGTAGAAAACATTTAGCCGACTACTACGGCTTCCGGTGTAAAAGTTTTGGAAGGAGAGACCAGAAACAGAATACCTCTATAAAGGGGGTTTTCAACATTTTTTAAAACATGCCTACTGCCCTTCAATGTCATAAAATAAAAATGAACAGCGCTCAGTCTCAGTGCCATTAGGGCTTTAGTGTCCCCCACTGCTGAGACCAGTCACTGTAGTGTCATGTGAGCAATGTATGTGATGTTGTCAATGAGGGACAGTAGGGGGGCAGTAGGCAAGGTGTTAAAAATGCTGGAAAACCCCATTAAAGGGGTTGTCTGGCTGCATTGATTCATCCTGTTTTCTTGGTTTCATTTTGATTTCAGGGGTGTGTTTACTGGCTTCTACTAGGCTGCAGTAGAAGCCCGGTCTGTAATTATAGCAACCAGTGTTAGCAGCCTATCAGAAGAGATCAAACAGGTCTGTCGCTATAGCAATCTAAGGAGCTGATGCAGCCCATACAAGAGGGGATATCTAGGGATAGGTAGCACACGGTTAATGGACATATATTGCAAAGTGACTTGTTTTTGCAAGATCTTTAACATAAAAAAACAATCCTTATAGTGAGACAACCCCTTTAAGGCACAAATAAGAGTTCTAATAAGATACTTAAAGAATCCAAACTATGTTAAAGGGGTGTTCTGACACTACAGAATGCTTGTTAATCTTTCGGAGCATGCTGAGAAACAGAAGAAAAAGAGAATGCTTACCTCCTTGACGCTCTCGTTCTGTCGCTGCAGCTTTGCCGGTGATCCCGGCAGTAGACTTGCCTGTTCATCCTTCCCAGGTGGCAGCTGTCACATGAAGGATTAATGAACAAGGCTACTGCTGGGATCATCAGATTGGCTGCAGCGACAAAATCAGAGCTTCAAGGAGGTAAATATTCTCCTTTTCTTCTATTTCTCATCATGCTCTGATGGACTAACGAGCATTTATTGCATTGGAACACCCCGTTTAACATCACTTCAAATGTAAAAAAATACAGTGTTTAGATGCAGTTCTTTTCTCTGTGCAGTAGTGGTGTGACTTTGCACGTCAGCAGTATATTTAGTGGATGAGCCAAGGTCTCCTTAACTTTGCATGATCGGGGTTTTCACCCTTTTCTGTCTAATGCGCCAAACAAATGTGTTAGGCGCATTGTTTGTAAGACTCAACACTTTTTAATGCACCTAACATAAGGGGACGTTCTAGGGGCGCTCTGGAGGCGTGTCGCACCACACTCGTATTATTAGACACATATATGAATGTGGTTCGGAAAATTAGCCGCGTTACTGCTCTGACAGGCAGACCTATTTCAATGTGGTCTGCCCGAGCCTGAGGAGTCAACTTGGAGCTGGATTTCCAATATTTCTCAACTTACACCAGTCCAAAATAAAAAGTAATTTTTGGTAATTATCAAACTATACAAAATGTAAGTATTTAAATCATATAAAATATATATAATATCCCAAAACCATAAAAATATCTCCTATAAAATGTATTTAAAATTAATAGAATCTAAAACTAGTTGTACATTAAATAACCCTGACGACATTTAGATTTTTAAATTTGTACTACATTAAATTTGAAATTTATTTTTGCTGCTCTCACCCTTTATTCTACATACAGCAAGAGCCAGCACAGCACAGTTTTTGCTGGGTCCTGTGGTCCACCAAGCAAGACCAGTAGCATAGTTTCTATTCACTGACATGCTATTCTAATGACTTTTATTTTATTTCCAGATTATCTATACCCATTATGCTAATGCGCCATTATGCGCCAAACACAAAGGCGAAGTACAATGAATTTTAGACACCATTTATTAACACACAAATACCACTTTCATACATCCAGGCGAATTTTCGGCACTTAACTGTATATAGATGTACTGTCTGGGTGGCAGGTCCATCCGAATTCAACATAAAACAACCCCATATTTATGTCACATGGCTGGACCATTGTAAACCTAGCACTTCTTACCCTTCATCTCACCCTACACCCTAATAGATTGTAAGCTCTTGCGAGCAGGGCTCTCATCTGTAAGTAGCCTTTCATTGTGCAATGTATGTCTTTTTGTCTGCACCTACACCCTCCAAATTGTAAAGTGCTGCGGAATATGTTGGCGCTATATAAATAAAGATTATTATAATACACTGAAAAAAAGATCAGAAAATGAATTTCAATGCACCTACTTCCATACATGACTCCCCCAAATGGCTTATGTACAGTGCTGTAACATGGACATGTGCAAAAAGGATTAAAAGGGATGTTTCTATCAGGTTGTTTCTTCATAGCCAGTTTCAGGCTTCTACTTCAGGCTCTGGGCGGGTCTACAGCTCTAATTGACATATCAGCTCTGCTATTCCGAGCCGAGCCTGTTAGAGGGACATTATTGATGGATGGGTTATAATAACAGGGGAGAAGAATACAGAGATCTAAAGGGTTAAAGTTTGTCAGTAAAAAACATAACCAAACTCCTGTGCTGTTGATAAGACACAGCAGGGACTGACCTCACCATCCCAGCCAGGGTTCTGGAACCTGTTAAAGCACAGAGAGGTGGTCAGTAACTAGAGAAGCTTGTGTACATAAGCAGGAGATAAGAACTGCTCCACCTTTGAAAGAAAGCAAAATCAGCGCAGCAGTGTATTTGGCAGTAGTCTTTCTGGTCAATGTCATTGGGGAACACAGCACCTTGGGTATAGGCCCTTGCCTTAGGAGGCTGACACTAAACAGAAACCAAACATTTTGGCTACGCCTGGACGGACCAAGTCCCTCCAAGTGACATCAGGCTACTCAGTTTTAACCTAGTGTCTGAAGGAGGCAAACACTGCCTGCAGGTCTGCTGCATTTTTTATTTTAATTTTATTTATTTCTTTTTCCCTTTCAGGCGGTAATAGAGTTTCCCCACTGAGGACATCAGGGCACCAGACTATCGACGTCCGTTTATCCTTATGTGAGGGTCACTCATCCCCACTTACCATCTCCAAAAATATATTGTGTAGTATTGTGTGCTGAGAAGTCTTACTAGAGGTCTAGAGGGATGAGCTGCAGTCCCTAAAAACGTCACAGGGAGGCAGGGGTTCCAACCTTTTGAAAAAGTTGGAGAGCCAGCTCCCCTGTGCTGCAGGTAATAACTGCCCCAAGAAGCGTATACTGTTAAGTCCAAAGGCAAAGTGAAAAACTAGTAAAAAAAAAAAAGTCTTCTTTATTGAATAATCTATAAAAAACACACGGACACTGAGGACAATGCAGAGTGACACTGGATGGGGACCACTGAGCTAAGACCTGTTTACAGATTAGTATGTAGGACTTTAAAGGACTTGTCCATTCTTAAAAAAAAATAAATCAATTACAAAATTACTCCTGGTCATATATGGATAAGATGAAAAAAATACCTTTAAAAGTTACAGCCCCACTATTGCCCCCACTACATCATGTGGCACTGCAGTCAGTAACTGGCCTCACAGGTCTCTTCCTATATGAACAGCATGTGACCACTGAAGGCAGTATCATATGACATGAGAGGGGAGGAGAATAGAGAGCGCCAATGGAATGGGTAGAGTTCTAAAGGCGATTATATACACAACTCACAAAAAGTTAGGGATATTTGACTTTTGGTTGAAATTTCAGGATTTCTTTAATTAATTTTTTTTTAAATGATCTGCATGAGCCCATCTCTTACCTTTAGAATGCACATATCCAGCTGTCCAGTGTTTCAGTACTTTAACAACTTGCTGATCTCTAATAAGGATAACACATGTTTGATCCCTAAATCGCCCAGTAAATTTAGGGGATGAATTTGAATTGGGATTAAAACAGTCTTTCTCATCATGCTGTTCATTTTAACATCATGAGACCAAGACAACATCTTACAATTGATCAACAGCACCTCGCCATTGCAAGGTTTCAAGCAGGATACTCTCAGATGGAAGTGGCCACTGAGCTTAGTGTGTCACAGAGTGTCATCAGCAGCCTGCAACAGAGATACAGAGACATACTTGCATGGGCCAGGGAGCATCTACGCTGAACGAGGAACCAGTGGTCCTCCGTGCTGTTCAGTGATGAAATGATGACAGCCAACGATGCTGGAGATGTGAAGGAGAGCGCTATGCATCAGCCAGGTCAGGTACTGGTCAGGGACCCTTGCCAGTGTGTATACATACCTACATATGAAGCAGGGCATACTAAAGTTTGGGAGGGTTATGCCTTCTCTGGATTGGACATCTGCACGCAAGAAAATAAAAAAATAAAAAATTGCTGTAGGCCTGATCTTTACAGCGCAGCTAGATAAGGTCTCAAAGCTTTGCTACTAGCCAATTCCAGCAACGAAATATTTTCTTTAACTCCTTAACGACTGCCCGCCGACTTTAGACGTCGGCTGGTGTAGGTCGTTCGGAGTTTGTTGCAGCCGTTCGCCGCAGCTGCGCTGAGATCGGGGCTGTACTACACAGCCCTGATCCCAGAGCTTCTCCTACGAGCCCCGGTGCTTTAACCCTTTGATTGCGGCAGATCGTCACCGCAGCGCAAAGGGTTTCCCTGCTCTGTCGGGTGATCGGAACACCCAGTGATCCAACAGAGCCCGGGGGAACGGCTGCACAGTCAGCCCTGGGGAACCTAGAGTGGCCCCAGAGCTGTCTGTGTAACAAGCCAGTGACCAGGACGCACTGTGTGGCGTCCTGATCACTGCCTGTGTCAGACTGACACATATTATAATGTATTAGCATATATGAATATGCTAATATATTACTAAGTGTAAAAAGAAAAAAAAATAATTGTGCATATATTACACACACAAAAAAAAACTACACATATTAGGCATCCACACGACTGTAATAACATGTAGAATTAATCTAACAAAGTTATTAAGTGTGAAATGTGAATGGTATAAAAAAAAAAAAATATTTAAAAAAAGAAAAAAAAATAATTCTGCAATTATTTAAAAGTGAACTTAAACTTTTCCCCCATAAAGTACAACTCGTCTCAAATAAAACGAGGCCTCATCCAACTGCGTCATTGAAAAAATAAAAAAAGTTACAACTGGCAGGGACGCAAGGAGGCAAAAACTAAAAAAATTCAGGTCATTAACTACTTTTCAAGCGTTCGGCTTAAGGGGTTAATCAGTAGACCTCAACCATATCAGATATTTATGGGGACACTTAGAGTGAGAAATTCAAGTATTCAGTAACATCACAAGATGCTTCTACACAAATCAAGCTAAGATAATATGAATCATCAGACATTGTGTTATAGAGCTAGGAATGACTCCATACATAGTCAAGAGAGCAAAAACAGCGCATCCCAAATTCTAAAATTTGCATAAATATTCTAAGATTCCAGTTTTTATGTAAAAAGCTTGTCTGCAAAATTCTAGACCTAGAAGGATTTTTTAGTTTAGAGAATCCATCCTATTAGAGGTTTCTAAATTAAATAGGTTGTATTAATATATTCATTTATTTTGCTTGCAATGAAAAAACACAAAAGAGAATGAATCAAAAATCAAATCATTGATCATTTCACCCAAACTTTCAAAAATGGGCCGGACAAAAGTATTGGCCCCCCATCCGAATACTTGGTAGCACAACCTTTAGCCAAAATAACTGCGAACAACCGCTTCCGGGTAACCATCAATGAGTTTCTTACAATGCTCTGCTGGAATTTTAGACCATTCTTCTTTGGCAAACGGCTCCAGGCCCTGAGATTTGAAGGGCGCCTCTCCTTTACTCCCTATTTTGAGATCTCTCCACAGGTGTTCTATGGGATCGGGTTTCTGGCTCATTGCTGCCACTTTAGAAGTCTCCAGTGCTTTCTCTCAAACCATTTTCTAGTGCTTTTGAAGTGTGTTTTGGGTCATTTCCTGCTGAAGACCATGACCTCTGAGGGAGACCCAGCTTTCTCACACTGGGCCCTACATTAAATGCTGCAAAATTTGTTGAAAGTCTTCAGATTTTCAAAATGCCATGCACACGTCAAGCGTCCAGAGGCAGAAAAGCAACCCCAAAACATCAGGGAACCTCCCCATGTTTTGACTGTAGGGACCGTGTTCTTTTCTTGAATGCCTCTTTTTTTTCCTGTAAACTCTTTTTTTGATGCCTTTTCCCAAAAAGCTCTATTTTGTCTCATCTGACCGAGAAATTCTTCCAAAACGTTTTAGGTTTCTCAGGTAAGTTTGGGGAAACTCCAGCCTGGCTTTTTTATGTTTCGGGGTAAGAAGTGGGTCTTCCTGGGTATCCCTCCCCAATACAGTCCCTTTTCATTCAAGACGCCGCGGGTAGTACGGGTTGACACTGTTTTTACCCTCGGACTGCAGGGCAGCTTGAACTTGTTTTTGGATGTTAGTCGAGGTTCTTATCCACATCCGCACAATCTTTCGTTGAAATCTCTCGTCAATTTTTCTTTTCCCTCCACATCTAGGGAGGGATGGGTTTTAGACCACAGTGCCATGGGCTTACATCTAGGGGGGTTAGCCACAGTTTCCATGGGCTTTAAATCTAGGGAGGTTAGCCACAGTCATGGGGCTTTACATCTAGGGAGGTTAGCCCAGTGCCATGGGCTTTACATCTAGGGAGGTTAGCCCCATCCCGAATGCCCCCATGGGGCTTTACACTAGGGAGGTTAGCACACCAAGGTTGCCCATAGGGGGGGTTAGCCACAGTGCATGGGGAGGTTAGCCACAGTGCCATGGGCTTTACACTTCTTGATGACACTGCGCACGGAGACACAGGAACATTCAGGTCTTTGGAGATGGACTTGTAGCCTTGAGATTGCTCATGCTTCCTCACAATTTGGATTTTCAAGTCCTCAGACAGTTCTGTGGTCTTCTTTCTTTTCTCCCTGCTCAATGTGGTTCACACAAAGGACACAGGAAAAGAGGTTGAGTCAACTTTAATCCCCTGTCAACTGGCTGCAAGTGGATTTAGTTATTGCCAACACCTGTTAGGTGCCACAGGTAAGTTTTTCAGGTGCTGTTAATTACACAAATTAGAGAAGATCACATGATTTTTTCAAACAGTGCCAATACTTTTGTCCACCCTTTTTTTTTGTTTGGTGTGGAATTATTCCAAAATTTGGCTTTTATGACCAAATTCCCTTTTTTTGGTTTTCCATTGAAGACAAATTAAATGAAGATAATAAACCAAAGGGTTTGTGATTGCAATTTATTTTTAGGAAGAAACTGAGTTTATCTGACAGAATTGCAGGGGTGCCAATTTCTTAAAGGCCCACTGTAAAATTTTGTTCGGGTTTTGCTTCGTTTCAAACAGAGCAGTTTTTCTCTCCTGTTTGTTTACACAAGCTTCCCTAGGTTACCAACTACCTCTCTCTGCTCCAGCAGTGGCCAGACTGGTGACCTTACACCCGGATGTGTCTTTCTTAGTGTCACAGTCGTAACTGAATGAAACTTTAACCCTTTAGGGTATGTTCACACGGCGTAATTTTGCCGTGCATTTCGCCGCATATATGCGCTCGAATACGGGCGAGACGCGCGCCGAAATTAAGGTAATCCATAGTTCTTATAGAGAACTATGGATTACTCCTCCTCTCCCCACTCGTACAATACGATCGTATTGTATGCACGGGGAGATAAGTAACATGTCAATTATTCGCGGCGAATACGCGCCACAAGTAAGGAATGTCAATGGGGCCCGGTGGGCTGCAGGCCCTCCACCGTGCCGCAGGAGTACGCACGTATCAGCACGAGCCCCCGAAACACACCATGTATTGCGGCGCGTACTGCACGCCCCGCAGTACATCATGTGAACATAGCCTTAGAATTACTGGGAGAGCTCAATAGCGTTGTTCTTTGCTGTCAGGTATGCAGTGATGGATAGTCTTCTTCATATTGTATGTAAATACAAAGATAACAGTGTGTCTTAGCAGAATGTAAATTTTAATCTCCCACTATAAGAGATTCCTCTGATGACAAATATAGCTTTTCAAGCTTATTTATAGCCAGACAACCTACTTGGACAGTGACGTTGTTTTTCCACAATCCCTCCATCACCAATCTCTCTCTAAGGTTATGTCTACACAGCACAGGATTACAGTTGGATTTTTAAGTGTATTCAGTATCGACAATCCGCAAAAATACAACGGTAATCCTGTGTCTATAGCCCGCAAGAGAAAATCTGTGTTGTAGTCTACACAGCATGGATTTTATACTGTGAAATTTCTAAATTACCGGCCTTCCGCCAGAAAATAGTGTTGTTATATTTTCCGGCGGATTCCCGTACAGTCAATGTACTGTAGAGCAGGAAACCCACGCCAATAATCACAGTACAGGGATGTTAAAATCCCGTCGGATTTTGGATGGCATTTTAACGGGCTCAGCTAGAAACAGCTGTAATGCAAGTAACTGCTGTAGAACCACCCTCAACCTTACCAAAGAGTGTGAACCTGTAGCTGAAGTTGGGAGCAGCTTCCCAGATGGGAAAACTCCTTTCTCCTTTAAGGCCCTGTCTACCCCGCACTGAATTCTCGTCGGATTTTCAAACCTGCTGGATATTCCGTCGGATTCCCGTACATTCAATGTATGGGACCAATGGCAAATCCAAAAATCAACTGCGGTTTTAAACGCAAAACTGCGGCAAAAAACGTGGTCCACCAATGTTAAACCGCTGTCGGATTTTGGACGGCATTTTAACATACAGCCTAACAGAAGGGATTTTCCTGATTAGGTTCTTTATTGTTTGGCCAGTGGAGATGCTTCTATGGACACAGAATGCAGACATTGAGTAAAAGCAGAGAAAAGTTGTTTTTTTTCTATTACAGCTCATAAAAGCCTTTAAAACTTTAATTTAAAAAATGCTGCAAAATACTAAAAAATACTGTTCTCATAATTTACAACCTCACTTTATATAAAATATATTAATAAAAAAAAAACGATGCAGAAGTTACTGAAACCAACCACCATGAAGTAACTGCAATAAACACTTCTCAAAAGATTTACGACAGGTAAGAATTCCCGAAGGTTGTTGTTCTCCAGACTGTATAGTATGTGCTCTACTGTCCCAAACGAATAAAAGGCAGTTTCGTCGCAGACACTCAGGCAGCATCAACAGAAGAAGCCATGTTTACTTTACATAAATCCCAAGGTTGGGGGAAATTCATACAGGACACATACGTTGCCGCTTTCTTTAGGGGATAAGTGCCAGAGAAAGTCCAAAGTGGATAACAGTATCAGACCAGCAATTAAAGGGGTTTTGCCACGATGTAATGTTGATGTGGGACACTCCAAAATGGGTATTTAATCACTTTTCTAAATATATGTGATCAGGGGCGTCGCTAGACTGTTTTGTCCGGGGCTCGGGCCCCGAATAAAACCCCCTGTGCCCCAAACCTCCCGGGCTCCAGGCCGCTGCCATGGGCCTGGAGCACCGACTGGGCCTGCAGCTACATGTGCGTCCGCTGGACGCACATACAACTGCGGGCTTCTGCGGAGCAGAGAGCGAGCACTCCCTGCCCCGCAGACAGTGTCGGACCGTCTCCGGGTCCGACACAGCGGGGCCGCCGGGTCCTCATTGCACTGAGGACCCGGCGCGGCCCCGTGCGGCTCAGCTGGCAGCGGCGCGAGGTCATGACCTCATCACGCCGCTGCCGGTCCTCGGGCGCCCAGCGCGTCACAGGCCGTGCGCCCGAGGAGCTGCGGGAGGAGCGCGGGCTGAAGAGGATGGAGCGCGCTTGCCGGGGATGCTAAGGTGAGTATTAATGTTGTTATTTTTATAGCGTCTACCTGCCTCGGTGCCCCTATATACTGCCTGTGTGGGGCCCATATACTGTGTGGCCCCCCAAAACCCGCCTGTGGGCCCCCCAAACCTGCCTGTGGCCCCTAATCCTGCTCGGTTTCCCTATACTGCCTCGGTCCCCCCATAACCTTTCCCCCGGTGCCCCCCTTACCCGCTCGGTGCCCCCCCTATACCTGCCCGGTGCCCCCCTATACTGCCGGTGCCCCCCTCTACCTGCCTGTAGTCCCCCCTATACCTCCTGTAGTCCCCATATACGCCTGTGGCCCCCTATACCCGCCTGTGGCCCCATATACCCGCGTGTGGCCTCATATACCTGCCTGTGGCCCCATATACCTGCCTGTGGCCCCATATACCTGCCTGTGGCCCCATATACCTGCCTGTGGCCCCATATACCTGCCTGTGGGCCCATATCTATATACCTGCTCTGAGATGGCCCTATATCTAATATACCTGCCTGACATTGACCCTATATCTATATACCTGCCTAATTGAGGGGACCTATACACCTACCTAACTGAGGGGACTTATATACTTATAAGTAAGGAGTTGCTGAAATGTGAGGATTCTAAGATATTTGTGTCCAAATCTGCAGGAACGAGTATTGGTCGGGAGATATCAGCATGAAGGTGTGAACCGGATGGAGAGGAAAAGGGATAGTGAACGACGCTGATCAGAAATGATGTCTCCTGTGAGTCACTAAATGTAACTGCAGTGTAATAATTTATATGTCTGAATAGCATCTAAATAAAACTAGTATCTACCACTATTGGTCCCTGTATGGCGGTAATATATGTAATCAGAGCCGGTGTACAGCTGATAGTCACATGTGGGGGTCGCGTTCGGTCAGGGTCTGGCAGGATTATTTGGTCCTTTGTAGTAATAGTTTTGGGTCTTGGTTTTGTAGGAGTATTTTTAGTAACAATCACTTGTCTGGTAGATTTGCTCCATGTGTAGGTGGATGTTTTGGTGACTGTTTAGGGGTATTACACTGTCATACGGAGGTGAGGGGTTTTTAAAAAGTAATTTGGTCTTTGTTTATTTTCATTGTGCTGTGACTGCTGAGGCAGTTATATAGGTATAGGGTCACTCTTTGTGGAATATGCTGAAAATTAGTGACAGGAGCAGGTTTTTCTCTGTAAAAACAAAAATCATGCCGCAGTTCCAATGTGGCGTGAAAAAGGTCTGTGAACCAGCCCTACTGAGCAAAACACAAAAGGCCCGGGCCCCGGATGTTTTAGGACCCTAGCAACGCCCCTGTATGTGATTACAAAAATTGCAGTCAGAGAGCTACAGGCTGCCTTACCTGCCCTTAGTTACTTAAAAACTTGCATTAGATACGACCAGGCAGAGTGACAAGAGCTGCTGGCCGGGCTTGAGCAGATCACACTTCTTATCTGATGAGAGGGAGCTGAAGAAGCTTTCAAGGCACCGGGTAGAAATATGTTGTCTTTTGTATACAGAATCCACTAGTTGTAATGTGATTATCTTTGTAGATCCCTGCTTTATCTGATGACAGGGAACATAAACCAGCTTTCAAGAGGCTGTGGAGAAAGCTGTTGTCTTTTGTATACAGAATCCACTAGTTGTAGTGTGATTATTATAGTGAACATTTCACACGATCCCTTATGCATGGCTCTGTGATCTGGCTGTGTCTCTCTCAGCTCAGCATTGCTTTGTTTACATTTGCTTCTTAGCAGATAAGGCACGTCCTGGCAAAACCCCTTTAAGGTTTGCACACATCTCATCCACACACTGCTGAAACTTATGGTCCAGGAGCTGACCTGCAGTGCAGATTCTTACATGCTAATGGCAAGGATGGCAATTTCTGTTGCCTACTGTTCATAGACGTGTTCTGCTTACTTCCCACAATTCAATGGGTAAAGTCAAAATCCGCAATAGGACTTCAAGAGATAGATACCCCGTTTTCCCGAAAATAAGACAGCATCTTATATTAATTTTTGCTCCTAAAGATGCACTACGTCTTATTTTCAGGGGATGTCTTATTTTTCCACAAATCAATTATAGCATGCTAGACTATTGTGTGTGTGTGTGTGTATATATATGTCTTAAAGTTTACAGTTACAAACCATAGGACATATGTATGTAAAGGACGTTTTATGGCAGATGGAGTGACTTATCTCAAAGGATGGCAAATGTGACATGCTGGGACTTGTAGAACTAGAAGTTCCAGCATGTCCCATCAGCCATCCTGTGAGATATGTGTGTATTTCAGTATCATTGCTCTGTTTCCCGCCCCCCATCCCTCACATACTTGTACACTGTCTCCTGTCCTGGGATGTTCCGGACCTGTGGTAACATCACAGTCACATGACCTTCCTGCACAGATCCTTTAACACTCTGCTACAACAATATGTCCCAGGGCCGTTTCTCGGGGTGAGCGGGGCTTCAGAATACCCCCTCCCTTCTCCCACCTTTCTCTCTGCCTTCCCTTAGGAATGGCCCTGTGTATGGGGAGCTGCAGCAATGATTTCCGCTATGTCTTATTTTCGGGGGGGTGCCTTATATCAGAGAATTCAACAAAATCTCTGCTGTGTCTTACTTTCGGGGTGTCTTCTTTTGGGGAAACACCGTAGAGATTGGGATAGATAGCTAGATATCCTGTAGGCCCAAATATCCTGTTTTGGGGCTGCTTTGCTGCATCTGGCGCAAGGTGACTTGAATCTGTGCAGGGCACAATGAAATCTTAAAAGGGGTTTTTTCGCTACAAAGATCATAGTTCAAAAGGAGTGGCCCGAAAATCGAAGCATGTCCGTCTTTGGTTACCATAAGCAAAGTGTTATGGTTTGGGAAAGGGGGCCCTTTTTGTTTATTTCTTGGGAAGGGACATGAAAGTTTCCGATGGGGTTACGCCCGAGCCCCAAACCCCCGGTCGTAATTGTGAAAAAAGCGTCTGAGGAATACGGAAACCCCGGGTTGCGGACGGGAGCACGCAAAAGGGAAACGTGTGTGATAGGCGGGGGGGGGGGGAAAACGTATCATAGGAGGTTGGAACTGAAAAGCAACAGTAGGGGGGTGTGCGAAAGGCTTTTGCGGGGTTTTTGGTCACGGGACGGAAAGGGCGTGGTGGGTTAGATTTTATGCGTGCAGGGTTTGTCACGGGACACGACCCAGCGGCCCTTTCCCCGGCAAGAGAAAATCATGTGCAGTCCCCTTGTAAAAAAAACAGAAAAACCCACATAGTTTTTTTCGCTTATCTGTAGAGGCCCAGGGGTGAAAATAATCGCAGGATACATCATGTGTGAGGAAAACAGAGAAAAAGAAAAAAAAAATGGGCCCCAATTTTTTCCCCAGAGCCCTTTTAATGTAAAAAGCCCTTCTAATTACAAAAAAATTGGGCGAGAGCGAGAAATGTAGATAAAACACTTAGAGTTACATTTTTTAAGTTTCACTTCCAACGACAGCTGAGAATCTTTTTCCCTTTCCCCCCCTTCAAACGGGAATAAATTTCCCTCACGTAAAACCCTTTGGGGGGTTTGGGTTTTTCTGCGGGAGAGAGAAAAATATGCCCTTTTTTTAGGAAAAAAACACGCCACCCAAATTTTCAAAAATTTCTGCTTAGCAAACGTATAAAAACGGTTTCCCAAATGGTGAAAAACGAGAATAACCCCTTTTAAAGACTTTTAAAGGCATTTTGGGGGGAAATTGTTCTGCCTAGTGTCAAAAGGTTTGGGATCTCTGACAATTTTTCCGGGGCTCCCCCAAACGGGCAAAATGACCCAAAAAAAACCGGGTTTAAAAATTTCCCCAAAAAAAGGGGCAAAAAAAAAGCCCTGGACTATTTGAATGGCTTCAAAGGTCCTCTAAATTCAAATTGGGAGAAATTTGGGTGGAAAAAAGCTGAAACATGCGGGTCGGAGAAGAAACCTTTCACATTTTGGGCAAGTCGGTGCCGTTTCCCAGCCTCTGTTTTTTTGGGGCCACTAAATAAAGGTGCGGGAATGTAATTTTCGCCCCAGAAGGCTTCAAAGCTAAAAAGTAAAGAATTCAAATTTAATTAAATTTTCCCTTTGTTTTTTTAGGCTATGTTAAAACACACCCTTAAAAAACGGACGTATTTTCAGTTTTAATTACGCGCCGGGGGGCACAAAAACGGGTGGGAAAAGCCCCAGTCATTACGGAAATCCACAGTTCTAAGAGAACTAATGGATTACGTCTCCTCTCCCTGCTGGCAAAAATACCCGGGGGGGAAGAAAAAGCGACATTAAGGAAAAATTACCGCACGTAAACCCGCGGTTAATAAAATCTAGGGGCCCGGGGGGAAGTGGGGCCCCCCGCTCCCCCCCGGGCCCCCAAGCCACCGGGGGGAAATTTTGCAGGGCGTGTTTTACCCCCCGCAAAAACCCGGGGACCTGTAAAAATTGCCTTTAGAGAAAACACACTCTTTTTCAGGCTGCCGTAAATTTCCGGGTGGCGTCCGCCCTTTCTCTGTTTTAAACCCAGGAAGGGAGAGCGGGGAGGGTTAACCAAATAATTTGTTGTGCATTCAGAGCAGAAAAATTCCCCTTTCCCCTCCTGACCAAGGTAACTTCAAAAGACTAATGTACTTGAAAAAAAAAAGTTGTGATTTAATGTTCCCTGCATGTTGAAAGCTAATCTTTGTAGCGAGAGAACCTTTTTAAGGGGAGCCATGATATTCGTTAATCATCCCAATTTTTTCATTCTTTGCTTTTTAAAAATTTTTTGGGTTGAACAAAAAAATTTCCCAAAATTTAAAACCCCATAAATTTTGGCAGCCTTTTTTGGTTTTTTGGTTTTTTTTTTTTTTTTTTTTCCCTCCCCGCCTTTCAAAAGCCGTAACTTTTTTTATTTTTCCCATGTACATAGCTATACAAGATGTACTTTCAAATTTGGTGTTTTTCCCCTGTACCATAAAAAAAATAACTAAAAACCCACAGAAAAATTGTGGGAAAAAAAATGTAAAAAAAAATTTTTTTTTTTTCATGGTTTTTTTTAAAATCTTCAGTAAAATGTTTTTAAATACTTTTGGTTTTTACAGTTTTAATACTTTCCCCAAAATTTCCCCAAATATGAAACTTTTTTTCCATTATTTTTTAATAGAAACCATAAAATAATCCAAATACCAACAATCCAAAAAGTAAAAAAACTTTGCCGCAGCCCGGCCAGTTTCTAAAAAACCTTTAAAAACAGTGAAAAAAAAAAACTAAAAACCCCTTTAATATTTGAACCTGTTCTTCTGCCGGGTTTCATACATTTGGGGGAAAAAACTTTGGGCCTAAGCCCCATTTTTAAATTTGGTGGGGGTGTTCTGACATTTATGCGTCTACTTTTGGGGGGAACCCCCCCTATTTTTTTAAAAGGGGGCCAAGTAGCGGTTGCAATGGACTTTGGTACCATCTTTTAAAAATCATTAAATTTCTGGGGGGAAAATTTTGAGAACCAAGGAGGGTAATTATTTTAAATGACCAAGATCAAAGCCCCTTTTTCCGTTTGCCTGCCGCTAAAAGGGAATGTCAGCTGAAATTTAACAGTGGCCCCCCCTGGGCTTTGAAAAGCGGGGCACGCCCATCCCCCGCTTACCACCTTTTATGATGTAAAAAAATTGGATTTAAAGGACCCGAACACATTTGGTGTTTTAAAAAAAGAAAATTTCACCCAGCTTCACCCCCACCGGGTTCAGTCAAAGCCTGCTCCACACTGTTTGAGGAGTAATAAAACCCTGTTTGCAGATAAGAAATTTTTTGCTTCACAACCAGAAGCAAATTTGGCATGGCTTACAATCCCAGCCCCTTTGTTTCCGGGGCTTTAAATGGGGGTCTGTTGTGCCCTTTAAAGGGTAGGGTTCACAAGGGGCTGATTTTGGGCCGCGCTTTTTCGTCACGCTTTTTCCGCCCGTTTTTTGCCCCCTCCAAAAACAGGCGAAATTACAGAAATTTTCCATAGTTCTCACCGTTCATTTTGTACGGGGGGGGGGGAAAAAGGGGGAAAACATACCCCAATTACTTGACCCAGTCCCCCCCCCTCCACCCGGGGCCGGCGGGAGTAAGGGGTTTATCAGGGGGACCTCTCGAATCACCTGCCGTAATTGCGGGCCTTACTGTACGGTTCCAAAATTTACGCCTTTTGGGAACATAGCCAAGGGTACTTTCCACCCCCAACAAGTGAAATTTATTTGTCGGATTCTACCGATGAAAACCACTTTGGGCGCCGCGGTTTTTAATGAGTATTTCATATGGATTGTAGGTCATTTTTTTCTGCTGCATTTAGTCAGAAACGAGTCCTTTAAATTTCTATGGGGGAACAAACGCTAAATTTCCCACAAAAATTTACAAAGGGAATAAAAGGGAAGGGAATTGAGAATTTTTAATTTTAATTCTTCCCCTTTTAAAAAAAAAAAAAAAAATCGACCCACCTAAATATCCCCTCTGATGGAACCTAAAAAAGGGCATATTTTTTTAATTGAGGTCAAAAAGAGGTTTATTTTAAAAGTTTTAAACGGTATTTCGAAATCTGCATGGATTGGGGCCTTGAACCCCCTACTTTTGTTGGGAAAATAGTTCTAAGGTAAAAATACTTTTGGGGGCCACATTTATGAAAACTTTTTGGCCTAAAATTTTCCCTTTTTGGAAAGGGCCAAAATTAGCACCAGATTTTCCCCTTTTAAAATTTTTAATCAATTTGCTCTTAAAAAAATGAAAACATGCGCTGTGGTTTTTTAAGGGGCCCCCAAAAAAATGCCCTTTAAAAACCAAAAAACCATTTTTTCCATATTTTGTCCCCCTTATGGCGCCTACTCTAGAGCGTACCTAAATATTGTAGTCATTTTTCATGAACCACTGCATGGCCAAGTAGAAACTTTAACCCTCTCACTGATAACCAATACTAGGCACCATTTACAATAGTACTGCATTTCCCTAGCCTGTAAAGCTATTTTCCCCTTTTTCCCCTTTAAAAATTAAAAAATCCCCCCGAAAAAAAGGGAACCAAAGTGCATTTTTTTTTAAAATCAATTCAGATTTTGGGCTGTTTTTAGGGCGGGAAATTTTGTGATAAAAATCACTACCAGTATTTTTAAAAAAATTTGGGATTTTTGGGTTCAATTTAAAAAATTTGTAAATTTTCCATTTCTTTGGAAAAAACAAGACATTTTCCTAAAAATAAAGGTCAGTTTCGTCTTTAGGAAGCAAAAATTAATCCCAAGACCGGCCCTTATTTTCCCCGGGGAAAACCCGGGTTTAGATGCCCAAGTCATTTCGTTTAAACCTGGTTCCCCGGTTTTTAAAAGGCCCTTGGCTCATTTTTAAAAGGGAAAAAAGTTGCTTGCCGTCATATCATTGTATTCGGACAGTGCCTTTTTCAAAAAACTGTTTATTTTTTTTCAACGATTTTCCCATCCCCCGGTTTTTTGGTTTCTGCGGTTCTACTATTGGGAAAATAGAGGGCTGCTGTAAGGAGATAATAGAAGAATTTCGGGCCCCAAAGAAAAGGAGGCAAAAATCCACACAACCCGTAAAGGGAAACAGCAACGTTAATTTTTTACTGCTCTGACTGGTGTATAGGCAACCCTAGAGTCACCGGCTGAAGAAACAGGTCAGCACAGCACATGAAAAAACCATCAAAACCCCTTTCTACTTTTTAAAGCCACTGGTTTCAATTGTCAACATTTTTCATATAAAAAGGGTTTTGGTTAGAAGGGAAGTCAAAAAACGAAAAGGTTGGCACACTGCCCTGTCCCCTTAAAGGGTTTTTTATTTTTTCCCCCCCCCCTTATAGATGTATTTCCGTTTTTTATGTGCGGTGAAATTCATTTTTGAATCAACTTTTTTGGGTTGGAATTTGAAAATTTTTGTAATCTAAGTTTTTATTATTATCCTTACCTTTGTTTTTTGGGTTTTAAAAAAAGGTTTTTTGGGGGAAAAACCCCAGTCTTGTCAAAATTTTGGCAACTGCACATATGTGCAGCGAGATACTGATTAAAGTGTGTGTGTGGTGTGTGTGTGTGTGTGTGTGTGTGTGTGTTTGTGTGTTGTTGTGGGTGTGGTTTACAGTTGAAACCCGAACTTTACATACACTATAAAAAAGACTGCATGTTTTTCCACTGGGCATGAAAACAAAAATAAACCCCTTTCCTGTTTTAAAGCCCAAATTTGGAAACCCCAATTATTTATATTTTCCAAAAACCAGAATAATGAGAAAAGAATTTTTTAAGGGAATTTTTTTTACTTTCTGCCCAAAATCAAAAGTTTCCGTACATTTTTAAGTATTTTGGTTTGCATTGCCCCTTTAAAATGTTTTGGGAAAGGGGCAAAAGTTTTTTGGGTTTTCCTTTCCCCAAAACTTTTTCATAGTAGGGTTTTTAGGAAAATTTTTTCCCAATTTCCCCCTGACAAACGGGGGTAACTGAGCCATTTTGTAGTCCTTTTTCTCACACCCGCCTTTTTTTGCTTTGCCCATAAATGTTCAAAAGGGAAATTTAGACCCGGGGTTTGGGGGATGATCATTCAAAACATTGACTGGGGTTATCCATTTAAACCACTTTGTTAAAAAGTTTTTGGGAGTTTTGCTTAGGGCCCTTTTCCCTTTGGGAAGACCCATTTTCCCCCCCAAGCTTTTTAAATTCCTGGCTGATGTTTAGGGGGCGTTTTCCATGTACAGGACAAAAAACCCGGGGGTTCGTCGGCCGGGGGCCCTTGTCCCGTTTTTTTGGGCCGTCTCCACGGCCCCCGGGGGTTTTGGGGGGGGGGGGGAAAAGGGAGGGGGAGGAGAAAGGGGGGGGACGGCTTTTTTTCCGCAATGGCGGAAAAAAGCCCTCCCCCCCTTTACAAATTTAGAAGCACCTACTCCATACGGAAACCGGGACGAAGAAAAATTCTTACACAAAATTTTTGGGGGGGGGAAAACCCCCGGACGGAAAACCCTTGCATTGGGGGCTGCTTGCCGGGTTTTTTCCCCCGAGCCCCAATTGTGCCATTTTTTTAGTGTTTTTCAGGGGGTTTGAAAAAAATGCAAACCGGGCTGAAAAAAAACCGTCCAAAACCCTTTTCGTTTTTAAAGCCCCCAAGGATGTTGCTTCGTATTGCCACATTTAAACCCTTTTTTTACCCCATTATGCCATCCCAAATTTTTTGGGAAATGCACCAGGGCCCTCCTGCAGCCCAAAAAAACATGATGCTACCAAAACCCCCCCATTTTACAGGGTTGGGATGGGTTCTTTTGTCTTCCAAGCTTTTTCCTTTTTTCCCAAAAGTAACGATGGTTTATTATGGACCAAAAAGTTTTAATTTTTTGTTTTATCAACCACCCGGAAATTTTCTTCCCAAAAATGTAGGTCTTTTTTTTCCTGTGTGCCCTTTTCAAAAATTAAAACTGGCTTTTAAATGGGTTTTTTTTTCCCGAGTAATTTGTTCTTCCCGGGAGATGGCCTTTCAGCCCCTGTTGGGAAACAGTACTTCCCTTTTTTACTTGGGGGATAAAAACACAATTGAAGTTCCGCCAGCAAACTTCACATGGTATTTTGCTGTTTTTTTCTGGGTTTATTCCCTTTCAAAACCAAAGCCCCTTCAATTTTTCTGAGTTTCAGAAAATCCCCTCCCTTCCTGAGTGATTTTGATGGCTGGGCATTTCCCTCTTGTTTTGGGGGCTTTGTTTTTTAATTTGGGTTTTTAAGAAAGAATTAGGCAAACCCTTTAGGAAACTTTGGGAAAATTTTTCACCCCAAAGGGTAAAACCCCCGGGCTGGGCAAGTCCACAATTCTTTCCTGATTTTCTTGGGCTGATTTTTCTTTTAGAAATTTCCCCTTTATGTTGGCATTCAGAATAAAATTTTATTTTCTTTTGTGACTTAAAAATTTCCAAAAACAGGTGTGTATTTTAAAAAAAACATACAAGGTTTTTTCTCTAAAATTTAAATTATGTTGCCCCAAAAAACCTATCAGAACTTCCCAAAACAATCCCTATATATGTAAAGTTTTGACTTTTTTAAAAAGTAATAAAAAAAGCCTTTTAAAATTTTCCCCCGTTTTTCTGGCATTTGGGAAAAAATATAAATTAAATTTTTGGGGAACATAATTGAAAAAAAACCAACCCAGGCCCTACTTTAAAGCTTTAATTTTCCTTGGACTAAGACTGGGAACCCCCGTAGGAGGCAACTTTGCCCCCGTGTACTTGGGAAAGGTTTTAAAAAAGGTTAAGGGAATGTTGAGCCCGCAGCTCAAACACCCCCTCCACTAGGGAACAATTAGAATTTATAAAGAAAAAAAACCCGTGCCATATAAGTATAAATTTTTTAGTATTTCCCTTTTTTTTTGCCCAAAATTTCGGGGAGGAAAATGGTGTCTGTTTTTAGTGTTTTTTACACCTTTAAAAAAGGGGGGTCAGCCCAAAAAAAATTGAATAGTTTGTGGCGTAATAGGGTTAAGCCCCCGCTTTTGGGACAAATCAGTTTTCTGTATTTTTTTAAAAATTTTGTTTCGCCTTTTTCCCATATCAAAAATTTTTTACGTGCCCAACCCCCTCTCTCATGCATAGAAGGTGGGGTTGGGGTTTTTTTTTTTATCGGTTTTTTCCCATTTGGGCAATCTCCCCATTATTTATACTTTTCCCTTTTCTTTCATACTTTGTAACAAAATATCAATTCAATGGGCCAGGGTTTTTTATCTTTTTAAATTTTTTCCCCTAGGGGGAAAGGGGGGTGTCAGGGTACCTTTTCGCAATTACCTGCACTGTTTTTATCTTTTCTAAGTAAACACAGGGGCTTGATTGCCTCCCACTGGGGTTTAAATTTTCTAGTCCAAACCCTTGAGTTGTGTTGTGTTTTTTTGGGGTAAACAATTTTCCCATTGTTCTTGGGGATTTTTTTTTTTCCCATAAAATTGGGGAATTTTTTCTAAAATTTGGTTTAAAAGGTTTCATTGTCAGAATAGTGAGAAAAAAATTGCATTTTGTGTCATTTATTAAAATATATATAAAAATATTTTATATATTTATTATATTCCCACACAAAACAAAGTCCCGACCAAAAGTTTGGGCCCCACCTTCTCAATTTCCCCCCAAAAGTTTTTCGTATTTTCCCTGGGCTCTAAAAATTGTTAAAGTTCACACTGAAGGCATCAAAACTATGAAATTAAAAAAAAGTGGAATTAAACTTTACAAAAAAATGTGAAACAACCCGAAAATTTTGTCTTTTTTTCAAAGGTTTTTTCACAGTAGCCACCTTTTGCTTTGATTACTGCTTTGGCACACTCTTGGCATTCTCTTGTTGAGCTTCAAGAGGTAGTCACCTGAAATGTTTTCACTTCACAGATGTGCCCTGTCAGGTTTAATAAGTGGGATTTCTTGCCTTATGAATGGGGTTGGGAGCATCAGTTGGGTTGTTCAGAAGTCAGGTGGATACACAGCAGCTGATCGTCCTACTGAGTGGACTGTTAGAATTTCTATTGCGGCAAGAAAAAAAGCAGCTAAGTAAAGAAAATCGAATGGCCATCATTACTTTAAGAACTGAAGGTCAGTCCGAAAAATTGGGGAAACTTTGAAAGTGTCCCCAAGTGCAGTGGCAAAAACCATCAAGTGCAACAAAGAAACTGGCGCACGTGAGGACCGCCGCAGGAAAGGAAGACCAAGAGTCACCTCTGCTGCGGAGGATAAGTTCATCCGAGTCACCAGCCTCAGAAATCGCAGGTTAACAGCAGCTCTGATTAGAGACCAGGTCAATGCCACACAGGGTTCTAGCAGCAGACACATCTCTACAACAACAACTATTAAGAGGAGACTGTGTGCAGCAGGCCTTCATGGTAAAATAGCTGCTAGGAAACCACTGCTAAGGACAGGAAACAAGCAGAAGAGACTTGTTTGGGCTAAAGAACACAAGGAATGGACATTAGACCAGTGGAAATCTGTGCTTTGGTCTGATGAGCCCAAGTTTGAGATCTTTGGTTCCAACCCCATGTGCTTTGTGCGACGCAGAAAAGGTGACGAATGGACCCTACATGCCTGGTTCCCACCGTGAAGCATGGAGGAGGAGGTGTGGGGGTGCTTTGCTGGTGACACTGTTGGGGATTTATTCAAAATTGAAGGAATACTGAACCAGCATGGTTACCACAGCATCTTGCAGCGGCATGCTATTCCATCCGTTTTTTGTGTTTAGTTGGACCATCATTTATTTTTCAACAGGACAATGACCCCAAACACACCTCCAGACTGTGTAAGGGCTATTTGACCAAGAAGGAGAGTGATGGAGTGCTACGCCAGATGACCTGACCTCCACAGTCACCAGACCTGAACCCAATCGAGATGGTTTGGGGTGAGCTGGACCGCAGAGTGAAGGCAAAAGGGGTAACAAGTGCTAAGCATCTCTGGGAACTCCTTCAAGACTGTTGGAAGACCAATTTCAGTGACTACCTCTTGAAGCTCATCAAGAGAATGCCAAGAGTGTGCAAAGCAGTAATCAAAGCAAAAGGTGGCTACTTTGAAGAACCTAGACTATAAGACATATTTTCAGTTGTTTCACACTTTTTTGTAAACTATATAGTTCCACATGTGTTAATTCATAGTTTTGATGCCTTCAGTGTGAATCTACAATTTTTTGGTCAAGAAAATACAGAAAACTGTTGGAATAAGAAGGTGTGTCCAAACTTTTGGTCTGTACTGTGTATACATACACACACATACAGATTGGAAAATCACACATTTTGGCTCTTAATTATGAAAACTAACAGTAAGACTGTCTGTCTTACATAGTGACCAATCAGAGCTCTGCTTTCATTTTTCCATATCAGTATAAGAAATTGAAGTTCGGAAGATGCACAAATATATTTCCTAACGCTTCTTGATACATGATAAATTAAGGCTACGTCTACACAACAGCGATTTACTGTCAGATTTTTTTTTAGAATCCGCAGGTTGGATTTGAAATCCACCTCAAAAAATTTAATAATCCGGAATATTTCACTTGAAAACGGTGGGTTATAGTACTGTTCAATTGAAGGGGACGGTCGAAATCTGAAAACCGCAGGGAAAAAAAAAAAAGGAACAAGAACAAAAAAAACAAAATCCTAGTGTAAATTCGTGGTAGGATTCTGATTAGAATTAAACGAGTATTTTATCCTCTGCCATGTGGACGCAGCTGTAATGTTGTCATTAAAACGTACAAATCATCCCGCACAATCCCTCCTACTGATGAAAAAATGAATAAGCTCTGGATCTTGGAAGGCAGCAGGATTCAGTCCTTAAGGGGTTAAATCACTGGTTGTCATGGGCTACTGCTCCCCTTCGCACCAGTCTTGATACATATCCCACCCGCAAGTCTTCTCCATTGAGCAGACAGCATCAGATCTGCTCAATAAGGGGTTAACCCTATACAGTCTAAACATACAGAAGCATATACGGGCACAGCAGTCACTGCTGAAGGATGCACACTCGTGTGTACAGGGACGGCCATGCCGCCTGCCACTCACCTGTCACGGAAAGCACAACTCCTGCCCAACAAGGCGCCCCGGGAAGAGAGCAGCCTCCAGCCCAGCCCCGCAGCCATTCCCCCGGCCTCTGACACTGCTGATAGGCACCGGTTATATCTCTAATGGCATCAAAATGTTGTCCTCTGCGGAGGAATGAGAATGTCACCAATATCTCTTCCTGTCCGTCACTCTATTCCGCCGCCCGGAAACAAGATGCGCGGAAGAAAGGTTCCGGCTCTAGCTGTGCGCTGCTGCCGGGTTAGGGGCTGTGTCATGAGATGAGGCGATGATGAATTATGGCTCCTACAAAATAACAGCGAGTCCAGCAAACCATATACCATGAAGGCTTTCCACCCAATACACATATGGGGTAACGCTCTTCACTAGGTGGAGGCACCAGGTGTGTGGAGACACTGAGATGTAAAGGGGGGGGTTCTAACACTAAAAATAATGGACTGGTTAGTCCATCAGCACATGACAAAACTTACCTTAAAGAGGTTGTCTCACTACATTAATTCATCTTACCTCAGTCCTAGTTTTATTTTGAATTCAGGGGCGTGTTTACTGGCTTCCGCTAGGCTGCAGTAGAAGCCAGGTCTGTAGCTATAGCAACCAGTGTTGGCGGCCTATCAGGAGAGACCAAACAGGTCTGTAGCTATAGCGACCTGAGGAGCTGATGCAGCCCATACAAGAGCCGATATCGCAGAATAGGTAGGACACTGTTAATGGACATTTATTGAAAAGTGACTTGTTTTTGCAATATCTTTAACATATATAGCAATCCTTGTAGTGAGACAACCCCTTTAAATGCACTCGTCCCAGTGCTCCCGGCAGATGAATTCCCCGTTCATTCTTCATGTGACTCTGCAGCCAATCACAAGGCGCAGTGATGGAATGATAGCTCTGTCGAGATAAGTTTTCTTCTTTGCTTCTATTTTTTTTATCATGCACAACAGACTAACAAGCTATTTTTAGCGTAGGAATACCTCTTTAATTATTGTCTAAATGGCTCATGGGAAATAAGCTCGAACTCTGCAGCGCCACCTACCGGATATAGCGTTCTTCAGCGCTCAACTGACCCACTATGTTCTGCAATGCCAATAGGATAGGAGCCAACCAGATATTTATCTCCTGACGGACCTAATGAGGAATGTTACCCCTACACTACATCGACAGCCTCTCACTCAGCCAGCCAGTACCCTACTCTGCACTGATGAAGGGCAAACACCCCAAAACAGCTGTGTGCAGATAAATATCTGGTTAGTTCTAATCCCATTCACATTGCAAGGCTCTGTGAATGCGATGTGAATTGGGAAATGCTACATCCAGTAGGCAGAGTCCTAGATTATTTCTCATGAGCCTTTTAGAATACCCACAATGAACATACAAAATCCCACAAAGTAAGTCATACTGTTATTTTCTAGGAAGCGGATCTGAATGATATATATATAATTGGAATTATAATTGTGTCTTGCCAGTGCTCCTGTTCCATATCTTCAGCCTCATCAGATGGAGTTTAATTTTGAAAAATATTTGGATGACATGGAGCAGGCAAAGTGTTACTGCAGGGGAAAAGATTCCGCTGCCATAGCAAACAGATTGACCAGATTTCAGCAAAAATTTTTACTTGTTTTCAAAGAAGTAGAAGAAGAGTTCAACCGTTCATCAAAACTGACTGTGGCTGAGGCAATTCTTTTATACCCTGACATTGTTAGAGATGTTGCCCATGTAGTCACCACTTTGCCACCAACCCAAGTTAGTGTAGAGAGGCCGTTCTCTAGCCTGGAAATAATGTCATCAGATTTGAGGTCATCTATGAAGGGTCTGATGGAGGTGATACTATTTCTCAGAACAAATTCATAGACTCCACAAATATTTAGTAAGTTTTTGTTGAAAACTGTTTTTTTCCACTTACTGCAGTGTTTTGCATATTTACAATTTATTCAAGTTTTTGTGTTCTAAGATTGTAGCCAATAAATATATTATACACCGATAAACAAAAAGGTAACAATGTTTTGAGCTTTTGACCTTCAGGCTCCATATTTCACCATTCACTACAGCTTTCAATGTGAGACTCCCATAATTTTTATAGACAATTTCCCCTTTGGGCTATCTCATACAAAAATTTGCCTTAACCATTTACATATTTTAGTTCTGCAGATTCTTTCATTGATGCATGTTATGTTTTGCTCCTGGGGGTGGGAAAACCTTTTTCTTTTTTAACTACAATTACAACCTGTTTTAAATTTCCCCTAATAGCTCAGTGTGTTATTGGGCTGTTTCCAAGAAAAAGGTCAAGGTTCGAGCAGCCCATGAAAAAAATTTCCCAAGAAAAGAACAGCATTACCCACCTCAAAAATAGGGGTCATGTGGCCAAAAAGGGAAAAGAAAACTGCATCAGTGAGGCCAAAACGCTGGAAGAAATTAAATTAAGCCCATCCCCCATTCAAAGCCAAGTGGGGGGATCCCCAGGAGAAATACAGAGAAACAATTTGGGGCCATAAAAGGTCTATCATTCAACGCGAAGATAGGGGCAGGGAGGTGGCTTGTATCTTTGTAAGGTGAGATCCAGACGTCTGTGCAAGCACCATGAAAACACCATTAACAGGTTGGAAAATGGCCCGGTAAAAAGTGAAGAAAACTCGCTTAATCTCATCATTTAAACATTGACTTGAGTTTGCAAAAAAAACATTTGAAGACTGGAAAGGGGATTTGGAGCAATGAGATGAAAGTCAAAAGACCGGATTGATAGATGAAATGGGGTTTTGGAAGAAATCAAGGGAAAAAGGGAAAAAATTGATCAAAAATTGAAGGAACTGTTGTTCGGTGTCAGAAAACCTGAAAAGTTATGGGGGTGTTTTATTCCAAAATGTTGGGAAATTTACCAGAAACGATGGTGATCTCAATGCGACTATTTGGGTCCACAAAATTAGTTCTTCATATAATTCATACATGGGTCGAAAGAACAATAAGTGTTTTAGCGGACAACAACCCGGGGGTACATCGAATTTGACTGAGAGTGATTCAAAACAATGAAAGGTTGGTAATTGGCCCTACAGTTCCCCCGACCTCAAACCCAATTAAACACTTGTGGGGAGATTTAAGAAAAAGCTGTTTGTATCCCAAAATGGTTTGCGTTTTGAAAGAGACCTTGGGGTAGATTTCGGTTTAAGGGCATGGTGGAAACTTTTGAAACCCCAAAATTAGACGTGTTGAAAACCCAAAAATATTTTTCCCCAAAATTAACCAAATAAAAAAAATTACAATTTTTGGGAAAAAAAAGTTAACAAAGCCCAAAAACTCTAACTAAAAGGGTGCAAAATAGTTTGCTGTAATTTTATGTATAAGTGTCTCTACCTAAACAGTGATTATTAAGGGGGATAAAAGCCCGATTTACCATTTTTCTACAGTAAATTATCACTTAAATATGCGCTTGTGATGGTTGGAGTCGGAGTTTGAAAAATTGATCAGTTGGAGTTGGGGTTTGGGAAATTGAGGAGTCGGAGCTTTGGCTTTAAATCCCAAACCCCCCAAAAAATTTTGGTGCTGATTGGTGCAAGTTGGAATTGTTGGGTGGGGGGTTGGATCTTCAACTTTGCCCCTGTTAAGGGGCCTCAACCCGAACGGTGGCTTTTTCCTAAGTAATTGTTCTGCTTGAACTTTTGGGAATGCTACCATGATCTAAAAAAAAAATTTAGAAAAAAGGATTTGCTTTCATACAAACAAGAATTTGTTCTTCCGTTGACACCATCTCGCTGACTTGAAGCTGGTACAAAGGGGTGAGCTGACTTAATTTCTCTTGTTGTTTGCATATGTATTCAGCCCTTTATTTTCTGATACCCCTAAATCCACTGCGACCAATGGCCTTTAAAAAGGGGTTTTGCATCAAAAATTACTTATTGTTTAACCACATTTTTATGTTAAAAACATTTTTTAGGAATTTTTGGTTTGTTTTTTTTTTTTAATTTTCCAATCACCCTTTCAGTATTTTTTTAATAATTCTTAAGTCCGTAGTTTTTTACTTTGGGGCCCCTAAACCTAAAATGGTTGACATTCCTGTTTGTTTAAGATTTTCAGCAGTGTCTCTCATTATCAATAAAAGCGGGGCGCTGAAAGGAGACACCCTTTGTACGATACAAGAATCCCAGTCAAAGAAATGTCCCACTCCCCCTTCCCCTCCCTTTTAGTGAAAACTCTCCCCCATACAAGTTTTAGGGGGCAAAACTGTTTAAAAACCTATGTGATGAAGATGCGTAAAGTATCTTTTTGCTTAAACTGCAAACAAAAAATGTCTTCCCACAATCATATATAGACGGGCCGAATAAAAAATCTACAATTCAGGAAATAAAAATGACGGAGAGGAAAAGAATATGGATCTGGGGCTTGATTTAAAAAGTAAAAAAAAAAATTGGCGACAGATTCCCTTTAAGGTATATTTTGCCTTTAGGGTGTATTCACACACCGTAATTTGGTCTTCCGTTGACACCATCTCTCCGACTTGAAGCTGGTATCGTTTCTCTATGTTTACAAGCAGATCCTTGGGAGTGATCTGGTTTCCCCATCGAGTATTATACGGCGGGGAATATGGTAATTCATAGCTCTCAATGCGGGGCATATTTCAGGTGTATTGCAGTGCAATTACGCACCAAAATACGCTTTGCAATTATGTCGTGTGAACATACCCTATAACTACAGCTGTTTTGTAAAGGTCTCAGAGGTTTGCTAGAGAACATTAGTGAACAAACAGTACCATAAAAACCAAAGAACACACCAGACAGCTCAGGGATAAAGTTGTTGCAAAGTGTATTGCAGGATTAAAGGGGTTTTCTCACCATGCAGTTTCACAGAACCACAGCCAGCTTTAGAATCACATTTGCTGTTCAAGCTGTGGGCGGGTCTATAGCAGTAATTGACATATCAGCTCTGCTATCTAAAAATCCTGGCGCACTAACATGAGTGCAAGAGGTTTATAAAGTGTTGTACTCCAGTTGCAGAGCTCTGTTACTTGAGAGTTACAGACTCTGCAGGAGGTGATTCACCATGGTCGGAGTGAATGAGTGACTACAGCTTAGAGCAATGAGAGATAGGAGACAAGTGGGGAGAGATGGTGATAACCATAGAAAAGAGGAGATAAAACCTTCTTTATCTCCTGACCAAAGAAAAATCAACAAAGGAAATTAAAGTCTTCAATTACCTGTCCCTACATGTTAAAAGCTAATCATTGTAGTGAGAAAACTCTTTTAAAGGGGTTGTCTCACTAGAAAGAATAGCTTTCAAAGTGTAGGGAACACTAAATGAAGACGTTTTCCCAAATATATTGCTTTGTTCATTTTTTTTGTTAAGGAGCTACAAGTGATTTTATCACCTGCTGTGCTCTCTCTGGTTCCCCAAGTGACCAACCTCATCTGTGTACTTCTCCCCCCTGCTGTTTGTTCTATCTGATAGCAGGGAGTGATGTCCTCCCACAGGTCAAGGCAGCACAGAACTCTGGACAGTGGGAACTTGTGTGTTATCTGATTTTTCAGACAAAAGTCAGTAATTACTCTACTGTTTACATTAGTTCAGAAGCTTCTCCAGACCTCAGAGAAGGTAATTTATTTAATCTAGTCTAATAAACAGAGAAGTCTGAATACATGGAGCTCATATGCTAATTACAGACAGTTTGACCAGGAAGTGGCAGAGCACAGCTGAATTATTTCATTCATGCATCCTATGAAACTTTGAGATGAGACAACCCTTTTACGTTTTAAGAAAATAGTTCCGGCTCTGAACATCTCACGGAGTACTCTTCAATCCATCAACTTTAAATGAAAGAAGTATGGCACAACTGTTCACTTACCAAGTGAATGGATGGTGAGAGCATAGCGGGAGTTGACTATTATTTACAGCAGGATCCCAGTTAATTAACACAGTGAACACCATATAAAAAAAAAAACAATGGCAGAAATGTGATTTTTGTCCATCCCGCAAACCTCAATATACGTCAGTTCATCCCACAAAAAAAGAAAAGCCCTTACACAAGGTATGGCTATCGGAATATAGAGATGCATAAATATCGCTTTACACAAGCTACAATACCAAAAAAACAATATAAATTGGGCATATCTGTAATTGTATCGGCCTACTTCTGCTATACAATTTCTGCTATATGCGACTCTCCAGGAAGCGGATATAGCTGAATCCCAAGTGAGCCGACAGCTGTCGTGGCCCAGGCGCTGTCGGTGATCTCCTCACCTGTATGCAACTCCTCCAGAGCGCATACAAGGAGAGATACCACTGCAGAGCAGAGAGTGAGAGCTCCCTGCTCCGCAGTGGACTCCGTATGGCCGCAGACTCGCGGCTGTCTGGGGTTTCCGGCACAGGCAGTGTGAGTGTCATCACGCTGCATGCGCGGCCTGATGATCTCACCCTGCCTGTCTCTGAACACGGAGCAGAGCGCCCAGGAGTCGAGGGAGCGAGGTAAGTGGTTGTGTTTTTATTTTTTTTAAACTGCCTATGGGGCCATATACCTGCCTATTACCTGCCTATGGGGCCATATACCTGCCTATTACCTGCCTATGGGGGACATATACCTGCCTATTGGGCGATATACCTGCCTAGTGCCTGCCTATGGGGCCATATATCTGCCTAGTACCTGCCTATGGGGCCATATATATCTGCCTCTGGGGACATATATCTGCCTATGGGGACATATAACTGCCTATGGGGGACATGTACCTGCCTATAACCTGCGTATGGGGACATATACCTGCCTATATCTGCCTATGGGGCCATATATCTGCCTATTACCTGCCAATGGGGACATATATCTGCCTATGGGGACATTTACCTGCCTATGGGGGACATATAACTGCTTATAACCTTTCTATGGGGCCATATACCTGCTTATGGGGCCATATACCTGCCTATAATCTGCCAATGGGGACATATACACTACCGTTCAAAAGTTTGGGGTCCCCCAGATAATTTTGTGTTTTCCCTGAAAACGTATACTTTGATTTATCAAATGAGTTGCAAAATGAATAAAAATATAGTCCAGACATTGACACGGTTAGAAATAATGATTTTTGTTTGAAATAATAATTTTCTACTTCAAACTTTGCTTTCGTCAAAGAATGCTCCCTTTGCAGCAATTACAGCATTGCAGACCTTTGGCATTCTAGCTGTTAATTTGCTGAGATAATCTGGAGAATGTCACCCCATGCTTCCAGAAGCCCCTCCCACAAGATGGATCTCCAAACATGAACGTTATGGATCTCCAAACATGATGACATAAAAATAAAATTCTATTATGTAAAAGGAATAAAACATAAACTATATAAAATGTATATAGTTGTAATTTTTCGGACCTGCATAATAAAGTTATTATGTCATTTATATGGCATGGCAAACGTTGTAAAAATGTGTATCAAAACGTCAGACTTACTTTTTTAATTTTGCGCAGTGGCGGAGCTCACACTCGAAAATGAATACTCTGTGTGGAGTTATCAGTGACTTTGGGAGGCTATTGTGTGAGGTAAAGCTTGAGAACCAGCCCAGGCACTGCCTGCTTGCTTTTTTTGACTACTGCACTGCTGCCCTTGTGCCCATGTGGGTATCTTGTAATTCCTGCCACTAAGCTATTTCAGCATGATCGGTGACATGCAAGGAAAGAGCAGTAGTAGCCGCTGCTATGTCTGTTACCAACTGTTCTGTCACAGAATACGTCTTCTCCTCACCCCCCCTCCACCCCCGACACTATATCTACATTGTTTTTTATTACATTCCAGAGCCACCATTATGCAAAATGAATGTATGTACCCAAAATTCCTGGCAACCAATTTTGGGTCCTAACACCAGCCTTCATTAACCTTACACCTACTCTAACATAGTGCTATATTCCTATGTTTAAATAGGTTATGTGAGTGTTTTCTAACATGTTGCTCTCCAACTGTTGCAAAACTACAACTTCAAGGATATAATAGGGAAATGTGTTATGTACAATAAATCCCAGTGACTTCAGATTGTTTATGTACACCCCCATCACCTCAGATCAATCATGTATATTCCCTGTTTACAAGCTTGTTTATTCAAACATAATTAATTCATAGGTCATAAACCAATAAAACTCTTTCTTGGAGGTAACAGGTTATCTCCAAGTGGGACATTTGACATAGAGCATGGAACTTTATTTGCTTAAATGGAGGACCAGATCTTTACATGCCCATCAACCTTTGACACCCCCAACTACTTTTACCTTCCTCTCCTCGCCTAGCTTGTCATGGAAAAAAAATTATTCTAATGAGCTCACAGGCAGCTCTGAAACCTGAACCAATTGTTCAGGTTATAAAATATGTTTTCCATGGAAAAGTGCATTCACAGCTTGGGGATCATCCATCTGCTGAGCTGCGTCCCAATTCCTTTCTTTTCCCGTGATAGAAGATTTCTGCAATTTATCCATTTTATTTTATGACTGTATTGCTTGTTTGTGTGCCACCTTATTGCATCTTTCTTATTTTATGTAAGCACTGTACTTCTCTATTAAAGCTTAAAACTTGATAGGCAGACCCGATGAGGGAAAATTAATGTCAATTTTTAAGAATCTACAACACCAAAATACCCCAAACAGGTTTTAGCATCTCAGTCACCCATGTTGTGATTGCTAGTGTTATATAATGCTCCAATGTCAAGAGGCAGTACTGATTTTGAAAGGGCTGATCAGCTTAAATTAGTGTGACCTCTCCATGCTGCCCCGGTGATTGGTAACAGATTGGGACTTGTACACTTTGGCAACAACTTTATTTGCTGCACTATTCTTTTTGTCCAGTTGCTGGACCCCACAACAGAGCCTGAAAGACTCCATTAGAGGCTGGCGGCCCTTTGTAATATCCAGCACAGGCGGCTTCCCGCTGCCTGTTCGAGAAGACTGGGAGCAGCGAGAGCAGGAGAACAGGAAAGAGGTGAGTACTGTTAGTTTTTTTATTTTTAATTTCCCCTATAGAGCTAACTGAGGGTCCTATTATCTATCTACCATACTGGGGGACCTATTGCTTATATATTTACCATACTGGGGGACCCTGTATAACTCCCAACTTACTTGAGGACCCTATATTCCTAACAAATTACTGGGGCCCTTCAAACCTACACTTGCCTTGCTGACCTATATACCTAATTATCTATTTTATGTATTTTTTTGGGGGGAGGTCTCCCTTTCTGAGGGGGCCTATATACCTACCTTTCTACTGTAGGGGACTTTATAAACTACGTGCAGTAGGCCATATATACCTGTCTATGTACTAAGGGGGCCTATATATCTACCTATATACCTACCAAGGGTACCTACAGTGGGGAAACAAAGTATTTAGTCAGCTACCAATTGTGCAAGGTCTCCCACTTAAAAAGATGAGAGGCCTGAAATTGACATAAAACGTAGACCTCAACTATTCGAACCAAAAATGAGAAAACAAATCCCGAAAATAACATTGTCTGATTTGGAAAGAATTTATTTGCAAATTATGGTGGAAAATAAGTATTTGATCAATAACAAAAGTTTATCTCAATGCTTTTGTTATATATCCTTTGTTGCAATGACAAAGGTCAAACGTTTGCTGGAAGTCTTCACACGGTTGGCACACACTGTTGCTGGAATCATGCCCATTCCTCCATGCAGATCTTCGGTAGAGCAGTGATGTTTTGGGGCTATCACTGGGCAACACAGACTTTCAACTGCCTCCAAAGGTTTTCTATGGGGTTGAGACTAGAGACGGGCTAGGCCACTCCAGGACCTTGAAATGCGTCTTATGAAGCCATTCCCTCATTGCCCTGGTGGTGTGCTTGGGATCATTGTCATGCTGAAAGACCCAGCCACATTTCATCTTCAATGCCCTTGCTGATGGAAGGAGGTTTGCACTCAAAATCTCACGATACATGGTCCCATTCATTCTTTGATGTACACGGATCAGTTGTCCTGGTTGCTTTGCAGAGAAACAGCCCCAAAGCATGATGTTGCCACCCCCATGCTTCACAGTAGGTATGGTGTTCTTTGCATGCATGCCTATTGCAGATTAAGTCTTCCCAGCATGGTGTAGGGCTACAGTTTTGTTTCTGGTGTCCTTCGACCGCTCTTTGGTCTTCACCATAGTGGAGTTTGGAGTGTGACTGAGGTTGTGGATAGGTGTCTTTTATACTGAAAACATGTTCAAGCAGGTGCCATTACTACAGGAGGACAGAGGAGCCTCATAAAGAAGACGTTACAGGTCTGTGAGAGCCAGAAATCTTGCTTGTTTGTAGGTGACCAAATACTTATTTTCCACCATGATTTGAAAATAAATTCTTTCCATATCAGACAATGTGATTTTCTGGATTTGTTTTCTCATTCTGTCTCTCATAGTTGAGGTCTACCTATGGTATCAATTACAGGCTTCTCATCTTTTTAAGTGGGAGAACTTGCACCATTGGGGGCTGACTAAATACTTTTTTTTTCCCCCACTGTACAACGCGCAGCAAATATATCTTTACCTTGCTATGCCTTGTTCATACTACCATTGTGACTTCAGTTTTTAATGAAAAGCACAAATCTATCCTGGATTTAGCATGTGGATACCACTGGTGCCAAACAAACTTCTTTGACTTACATTGGGAACCATCAGGTAATGAGTAAAGTCAGTAAATAATCATTATTCTCCTGTCATAAATTTTTATCTGGATGTATTCAGACTTCAAGCAATAAAGTATGCTATTCGAATATAATCTAATTTTTCTCATTTTGTCTCTCATAGTTGAGGTCTACCTATGATGTCTATTACAGGCCTCGCTCATCTTTTTAAGTGGAAGAACTTGCACAATTGGTGGTTGACTAAATGCTTTTTTTCCCCATTGTATATACCTCCCTACTAATGGGACTCATTTGTAACTCATGGGTCATTCGTATAGTATATTTGTTCTATGTATAGGTGTATTATTGGTGACTGTTATGTATAAGTCATTACACTGTAGATCCTTCACAGAACTGGGGGCCAGACCCAAAACATTCTCTCTGAGAACTAGAGCAGACGCCATACAAACTGGGAACAATCTCACTATAAACAGCTGCCCTCCAACAGAGACCGCACTTAACATCCAGAAAACAGGATCACAATCAATTAAAATGAATGAAAGTGACAAATCTATGGTACACAATAGAGTAGAGAAAGAAAATAACACCACGGAGATACAGGTTTTAAAGATCAAAGATATACCCCCTTTCAAAACTCAGGAGCCATCACCCAGCCTAACAAGTTCTGAGCCGCTGTCCAACGTGCCGGTCATCGACATTAATCATATTTCCTATAGCACTATGTCCCAATTTGAAAAATTTTTTACTAAATTTGTTACTAAAGATTCCATTCCCTCATCAACTCAAAATACAATAAACACAGATTCACCGTCCACATTGGCCAAAAAAGCGCAAATGATTAGAGACGAATTCGAAAAAATTAAGTTGGAATATAGTAAGTATAGAAACGAATACCCCGACCTTCCCGCTCCTCCCACCCTTAACTTATCACAACTATCGACACACGAAACATCGACAGACCGGATTGAAGTAGATGTTACCACTGAAATTACCTAGAAGGCCCAAAATTTTTCCCTTTTTTTTTGGGGAAAACGACCCAAAACAAAAAAAAACAAAAAAAAAATCAAAACAGGGGTTTCCCAAAAAGAAAAAAAACACCCCCCCGGAGAGGTTTTTTGAGCGGGAACCCTACAAAAAAAAAGGATTGTCCAACTCCCCAGGAAACCGCACTAACACCCAAAACACCATCGATTTTCGGGAAATTTTGGGATTTTAAAACTTATAAAAAACACTCCTCGTTTAATTATGAAACCCAAAAAGCCCCTTTTAAAAAGGTTTATTTTTTTTTTTCCAAACCCTAACAATAATTTAAACTTTTTTTGTTTTTGTTCATAAGATTTCCATAAATTTATCCCCCAAATGACTTTAAACAAGGCTTTTTTGCGATCCTTTCCCACTACACAAACCCCAAAGATTTAGGCTCGACACCGAAAATACAACAAAAAGGGAAATCAAAATTTTTTAAACCCATTCGCCCCCGGGGGCCCACCATTTAAAAACCTTTTTAGATATATTCCTCTGAAGTTTACATTTCTATCAACCTGTCCAACAATCATCGAATTAAAAAAAAGAAAAATTTGAGGGCTCAAAAAATTTAAAAAAAAATTGACCCCCAAATAGTCTTTTAGACCGGGGAAACAAAGGAGGGGGGATAGTAATTCTTGAACTCAGAAATCCTTCTGAACCTATAAAATTTTTTAAAACGATACCTTTTTATTATAAAAACCCTGTAAACCCTAGATCCCTTTCCGGGTATTACAACAGAAACTCATAACATTTTTAAATATGCTTTACCACAGAGGTAAACGCAAAAAAAAAAATAATTTTTTTCTATACCCCCAAAACCTACCCAACCTTTTTTTATTACCCCCCAAAAAATTTCCACAAACATCTCACCTGCCCCCCTGGTCGACCTAAAATTTCGGGTTTCAGCCCCCATCAACAAGTCATTTACCCTCACTATTTAGATTTAAAATTTTACAACCCTTCGTTAAAAATCTGAAAAAAGGTTATTTAAGGGGTTTTTGGACAACTTACCCAAAACCCCCCCCCCAAACAAAAACTTCCCACCAATCCTAATTAAAATTCTGTTTAAACAGAGGATGTAGCCCATTATTTTCCCAAAAATTTTCCCCAAAAACCATAAGGAATCCATGTGTAAAGGATTTAAAAAACACTGACCCTACCCAAACAAACTCAAAAAAAAGGGAATTTCTCTTTAAAAAGGCCTAAAGGGTTTATATTGAAAACTTTTTTTTTTCATCCCCAAAAAGCCCCCTCTATAGCAGTTTCCGGGGGCACTGCCATGGGCCCAAAGTTGCCCCCCCCGTACGAAAAACATTTTATGGGAGCGTACAGCCCGGTACATATAAAAAAAGAGCACTCCTTTTTTTTAAATATGAAATTCTCTTTTAAAAAGAGATACTAGCCCAATTCTCTTCTTTTGGGCCCAGGCCCCTCCTGAACTTTTTTCCCCCTTTTTTTTAAACCAAATCTAAAAAATTTAACACAAAAGGGGACTCTTGGTGGAAAAAAAACCAGCAAAAAACTCCATAAAATTTTTTCCTGGATTTAAATTTTACCAATCAAAAAAGGGGCCCATTTCATAACGTCCACCCCTTTTAAAAAACCCGTGGGACAGCAATAGTTTTATTAAATTTTGAAAACCCCCACCATAAACCCTGGCTTCGAAACATACCCTAATGGCCCCAATTTAAAAGAGTAAAAAAAAAACCTGTACCGAAGTTTCCAAATTATGTTCCCCCAAAGAGAATTTTTGGGCAAAATTGTTTTCCGTGGGGAAAAAATTTCCCCTTTGAGAATCTTTTTTAGATGCAAAAAAAAAATTTAAAAACCCTTGACACAAAAAATTGTCTCAAAAAAAAAGAAGAAAATCGACGGGGGGCTCAGCGAAAAAAACAAAATACTCCCTTATCAACAATTTAAACTCCTCAAAACAGCCAAAAAGAAAATCTTGGCCAAATTGGGTAAAATTCTAAAAAATTATCCCTTTTGGGTTTTCCATTTTTAAACCCTGCCCAGCCCCCTTAAAATTTTATTTATAGGGGGAGCCCCCGAATAAAAAAAAAACCGGGTAGCCCCTAGTCGGTTAAGACCCAAACAATGTACCCTTTAATAATTAATCCCAACCGGGAAGTAAACATGGGGAATCTTCCCTTGTCTATGTTTTCCAGCATTACCACTAAAACTCAGATTACTTCGTATGAAACCCAAAATGAAAACATTTCCATAAAAGTCCCACTCAATTGCAAAAAATTTTTTTTTTTAAATATCTTTGTTTAAAAATTAGCTGAAAGCTTCAATATTTTGGGGAAAAACCCATCCCGGTTTTTGGGCACCTTCGTCTAAAGGGCCCCAAGGGAGCCTGTGTCAAAAGAGGAAAATCTTTTTAAACCGTTTCCGCCATTGTAACGAAACCACCAGAGAGTTTTTCATTTTTTAAATATCACCCCTGTTGATTTCTTTCCCCCCCAAAAACTCCCCCAATCGTCCCAGGCTCTCCAAAGAAGGGGAATGTTCTGGAGGGTATGGGCTGAGACTTTTTTCCCCCAAGGGCCTCAATGATCCCACGGAATTTAATTTTTTAAAAACCCTTTTTCCTGCTTTTATTCGAACGTTAAATACAAAAAACTAAAAAAAAAAAAAAAAAAAAATTACAAAAATTCATTCCCCCAAAACATTTCTAAAACAAAATCAATTTAAAATTTTTGTGATCCTAGGTTAGAATTATAGATACATTCAGGCTACATATAATTTTTTAAAGAATTTTAGTCGTTTTCATTTTTATACCATAGTACACTGCCCACTGGCATTTTATTCATTGTCCAGAGTTACATCCCGGCAGTCTCCGACAAAACCTCAGATAATTTTATTTGCACTGCTGTTGTATATTTCTACAACCTCATGAAAATCAGAACTTACTTATATGTATAATGAGTGTATACAGTTACCATGCTCGTATGCACACATTCAACTGTGTGTACATGTTAAGTTAAAGTCTAATGTTGTTTACGTCTTAACCCGACTTTCCATTATAATATTATGCTTGTTTTTCATGCTTTCAACATTTTTCAGTGTTTCTGACTCTGACTCATACATAACCCCGATCGGGCTATATTTAGCCACGACTCTTATAATACTTTCTTCTGCTATTCTCTATAGAGAAGCATCTTTTATTTCCATTGGTCCATCTGTAACTCCCGGCATACAAGCACCAATCAGCTTGCCTTTTTAGACCTCTTCATGGATTGGCCTATTCATAGGGCCCGCTGTAGCACAACCAATCCCATGCTTTCTCCCTTACATACACACTATTGGTTGAATCTCAAGTCCTCCTTTTTCAACCAATCACAGCCCACTGGGAAATACAAAATTAATCGAGCGCCCTTATTCTCTACAATCCTTTGGCGCCTGTTATTTTAAATAAGAATCCCGTTTCTCCATTGGTCCTTTTGTATTTGCCACCTTTTTTCCATTGGTTATTCTCTCTTTCACTTCCAAACTCTCGATCTGATGAATCCTCCGCTACTTTTAGCTTTCTAACTCTTAGGGGTGATTTAAATCTACATCGCACCCGAGAGTATCACCCTATTAGTTCACATATACACAGAAATTAGCTCACTCAACGTAAATTCACAACTTTTCGTTTTTATTGTTGTTTGGTACACACATTAAGATAGACATGTGTCTCGGGGTTTTAGTCTAACCCCGGGTCATCCCGTCTCTTCCTTCGTTCGTTTCACATCAGATTGACATTTTCCTCTGTCCAATTATGTTTCTTCTTTCTTCACACCTGTTCTTGTTCACGTCATCTACCTGTAAAACAAAACCAATGATATGTATTTATAACATTATATATACCTCAGTGTTTTTTGAATAATTTACTTCTGATGAAGCGCGGCTGTATGCGCGAAACGCGGGCAAGTACTTTTGGTTTTTGTTTTAATTTTTTGTCTCGGTAACACCGAGTCACTTTTAAGAATAAAAAAACTCCTTTAATCAAAAGCCTATAGCCTGGGCTTTTTTCTGTTTGCATCACACGTGCGCCGGGTCCATCTTGTTCTTCCTTTCCTTGGCAATTTTTCTCCCACCGGTTATCCGGACGGAGCTACAGAGACCAGCGGCTGCCGTAGTAAGGGCTACGGGGTACAAATAGCCCTGTAAGCGCTTATGGGTGTTGTGCTTCTATATTAATAGCACAACACCCAAAAGTGAGAAGTTTACCTTCTGTTATTATTCACTCAACCTTGACAATATAACACTATTGTGCGCCCCCTCTTCCTTTTTTTCTGTTTGCATATTCGTCACTCATGGGTCATTCGTATAGTATATTTGTTCTATGTATAGGTGTATTATTGGTGACTGTTATGTATAAGTCATTACACTGTCTTACGTAGGTAAATGTTAAAATAACCAAACGAAAGGCAAGTGGGCCATCAATAGTTGATCAGTTTGGTGCTTACACTCAGCAGCCGCACAGATCAGCTGTACCAAAGCGGCATATGCTGCACAGGGAGGTGTGAAGCAGCACCATAGAGCGGTATTATTCACTGTGAATGAGGGTTGTGCTGTTGTATCCTGAGCCAGCCACAACAAAGGAGCTGTGACGCACTTCGGCTTTACTTCCCTTATGTGCTACTACCGTAAGCGGCACTTACACCAAGCGCACAAATTAATGGCCTGTCCAGGATAGGTCATCAGTTTATTTTTCTCTGGATAACCCCTTAAAGTTTGTTTCCAAATGAAAAGGTTCATCTTTATAACTGTTGAGAAGGAAGTTCTTCCTCAATTGTAACTTTTTCTTACTAAATATTCAGGTCAGCCTGCGACTTTGTCCAAATTTTTACTTTTGGCCCATTGACTGTTTCAGTTTGATATACCTGTCCTACAGCATTGATCCAGACAAAACCCCCATGAGATAGAATTGTCCTCATTTAGGGGGAAAAAAATTATTTCCCGACTCCAGTCTGTGTATACAAATCTCTGGATCAACGCCCCTTTTCCGAATCCTGTCACTTAATTTGACTTTTTATTACACTCTAGAAATGCAGAACCCTTTTTAAAGTGAATAAACATGATCATTTCCTCGGAGAGAGTTCCACAGCCCCAATGCCTTACAGTACAGATTCCCTTTCTAGTTTATGTAGAAACCTTCTTTCCCTAGACGTAGGGATCCCCCCTTGTTGGAATAAATAAAAAACCCTAATCTTGCTAATTTTTCTGGTTATTGTAGTCCACCCAGTCCTTTTATTATTTTTGTTGCCGCCTTCTCATAGAGAACTATGGATTACGCCTCCCCCCCTTCGCACAAAACGGCGAGCGGGGAGATAAGTGAAGGGCAATTATACGGCGAAAAACGCGCCCTGAATAATGAATGTCATGGGGGGGGCGGGCTACCCCCTCCCCCCCGTTCCCCAGCACCGGGTAATTGCGGGCGAAAAACGCCCGCAATTATTGCTGTGGAACATCCCAATCTTCCCCATGAGACACTGCCCCAGCCAAACAAATACAGATGCCACTAAAACCCACAATACAATACATACCCATTACTTACATATACCAGATATCTAGTAGCCATTTAAAAAAGTGAAGATGTCAGCATCTTTGTAACAAATCTTTGTACAGTGATCCGTCAAATTACAATGACCTCAGTATACAATATTTTTTAACATCCAGTGGTTTTTCTTGGGACGCTTTTTTCTGGAGCAGACCAAAAAACAATTCACAGACTTGGATCTTGGGCTCACTGATCCAAGATTCAAACCCCTAGCTACATTTGGCTTGTAAAACATCTATATTAGTGCATGCAGTGCTTGACGGTCTGGTAGTTCCACTCTTTTGTACAGTGCAGTACTACATGTCCAGTTCTTTTTTTTTTTTTTTTTTTACATGTGCCAAGAGGAGCGGCTTCATTGGGCACCATATGAGGGTGACTTTATTTTCTCTTTTGTGTATAAATTAAATGACGCCTATTCTCAATAAAGAAAGTGATTTCCAGCTTCCAGCAGCTATTTCTAACTGTCACATGTAAGGTCTTGCTTTATCTGTATTGTCTGCTTTGTTTTCTTTAATTTTCATTTTGCACTATGCTGGGTCACAGTTTGCGGCTTCTAAGACAATTACCAGTTTTTTCAGTTTTTCGTTCCGGTTTCAAAATACAATGGTCTTCCTAGAACCCATTAACACTGTTACATTTGTAAGCACTCACGTTCGGCCGCCGTTTTGGACAGGCTTGGGATCACTCGGCTCATGGGATTGCCATTTTTGGTAAACTGTTATGGCACGTCACTCCAACACAAGGCTGTATTTTGATACTGGCCTCTGCCAGCTTTATTTCTTAGGCAGGTAGTACAGATACAAACATAAAACAGAAATGTAAGTCCTCGGCCGCCTGGCCACTAACTTAAAATATAGAGTATCCCTCTCTAACAGTGGTCTAAGTCTGCCATACAGCACCACCAACCATCACCCACACAGTCCAATACCAGCCTGGGGGTCAGACCCTTCTCCTTGGCTCTGCTGCTGCTCCAAACTCAAGGTATCAAGCACAACCCTCTTGTATCTGCAGCAACAGGCTTTTAGTAGGCACCTACCTTGCAGGTCTCCTGCTGTGTACAATTGCATGGCATAGACATGCAATATGAAGTTACTCAGGAAGGATATAAGATTATCTCCAAACTGCTTCATGTTTCTGTTACTACAACTGCACATATTATACAGAGATTCATGGTCTATGGAACTGTAGCCACCTTCGCTGGATGTGCTGAAAGAAAAAAATTGATGACAAATTGAAGAGACGGATAATACAAATGGTAAACAAAGAGCCAAGAACAACTTCTAAAGAGATTAGAGATGAACTCCAAGGTCAAGGACCATCAATGTCAGATCACACCATCCGTCACTGCCTCTGCCAAAGTGGTCATAATAGAAGACAACCAAGGGGACAACTGTTGTTGAAAGCTAATCATAAAAAAAGGGAGTATTGAATTTGCCAAAATGTAAATTGACTAGCCACAAAGCTGGGAGAATGTCCTTTTGGCAGATGAAATATATAGATATAAATAGCACTTACCCAAAAAAGTTAATCATTAGTATCCCAACAGCACCGTTTCAACTCTAAACAGGGTCTTTTTAAAGCCTGGCTCTGTTTAGAACTGAAACATTGCTGTTGGGATACCAATAAATTAAACTTTTTAGAGTTTGCTGTCTACATCTACTGTATATATGGTGCAGGAAATGATTATGTGATCCCTTGCTGATTGTGGGATAGTGGCACAGCCTCCTTGTGTTTTCTAAGTAAAATCCCATGCATGACAGTTGTAAAATGTCTCTTTGTATTCTACTGTTTGGCCACAAGATGCCGCTATGTCCAGTTCCAGTATATGCAAATGAGGGACATGGTATAAGACTGGCACATGTAGCAGCCATTTTGAGAAGCTGCTGAGATTCTGAGGAGAACAGACAGAGACAGAGACTGAGCTAAAGGAGCCAGGATTCACAGTCGTTCCAGGGACAGAGGAGAGCCTGACTGTCTATACAGACGCCATCGCAGAGGGAGAGAGAGAACTCCTGGACAAGAAGGACAAGCTGCCAAGATAGAGAGGACTGTCTGCAGCCGGACCATCCATTCCATCCATCTGCACCTGAGAACAGGAATTGCCGGCCATCTTTAAGGTACCTCAGCGGATGCGTGCACGCCAACGAGTTCAGGACTGTGAGAAGGCCTGATATTAGTTTAGTTAGTTAGGCTCAGTTACAGGCCAAAGGAGGGTTTCCCAAATACATCCTCCTGTTCAGGACTTGGAGAGTTTACTAGTGCACCATTAGCTACTTGAACCGGTTCATCTGTGAGGGAAAGTTTGTGTCACGTGCGTTTGGAAGGGAAGTGGGTAAATCTGTGCTGCTGTGCTGCACCACGAGCCCCTGCAACTGCCACCATACACAATTGTTCCCGTTGGTGATTACGGTATTAAGAAGGTAAGGGGTTATCGGCCTTTCCGAACCCCACGGTTAGGTAAAGCTACGGTGCATCCAGAGAGTACACTTCTGGCGGCGCGCTGTGCAGCACAGGGGCCCAGGATACGTATTTGTAAATTTGTGTTTGGGGGATCTGTTCACCATCTTGTTCCAGAAAATTCAGTAAAACAAACCATTGTTGAGCTGGTGTTGGAGTCGTGTTCTTTGTCCGTGACTTCGCTGTATTCCGGAAAACCTGCCCTCGGTACTTGGCTTACAACGTGGCGTAGTTGTTGCAGGATACAGCGATCGTTATGGACGGAGTTGCGGCGGAAGATCTTCCCCCGGCGTCAATGGCCAAGCTCAGGGTGCCCCTACAGTACACACCCAAGTGAGTTATGTCCCTTTAGGGCCACTATTGTAATCCTTCCCAAAATTTGACGGGAAAAACATGACACTGCAGGACTGGACAGAAAGGGTGCATAGCACAATTAAAATATGTAATTTAGCTCCGGAACTGGGGACAGAGATAGCCCTGGGGGCCTTGGAGGGGGACGTTAGGCGGACAGTAATGGTGCGACCTGAGTCTGAAAGGGACACACTGGAGAAAATATTCTCGCTGTTGGAAGGGGCCCAAGGGGGGTTTACCAAAGTGGTGCAACTGCGAAGTTACTTCTTCAACCGGCCTCAAAGATAGGGTGAGACCCTCATGCAGTACTCTAATGCCCTGCAGGAAACATTGAATGAGATAAGGCGGCAAGACCCAGTGGCTATTGGGGCCTTCCCTGAAGTAGATAAGCTACTAAGAGACCAGTTCATTGTGGGACTGTACAATAAATCCTTATGGGACAAATTGCAGGAGATGACCCGAATGACGGCTGACCTGACGTTTTACAATGTCTACTTAGCCGCTGTAGAGAGGGAAGAGGAACCCATGCCCGTAGTAAAGGCTGTGAGTAGTACCCAAGCAAGCAGAATACAGAGGGACACAGAGTCTTTAACAGATGTGGTCCAGGCTTTACGAGCAGAGTTGAGAGAACTTCGGCTTGAGGTGTCTCAGATGAAGGCAGAACGGCCACAAGCTCCAGAAGTGACTTCGGCTTCCCACAACACCCCTTTCAGATCAGCTCCACAGCGGGGCCCTACCGCAAGAGGTCCACCAGGTGTGCAGAGGTATAGGGGCCCCCTCTGCTGGGCTTGTCAACAGTATGGCCACATTGCCAGAGAGTGTCGCGAACTTTTAAGGGCAGAGCCGGGGTTAAACTACCAACCGCCGCAGCAGCTGGGCGTCCTGTGGCGGGGCAACAGAAACCAAAGCCCATGCGCGAGGAGTACGATCTTTACGCCAGTAGTCCTGTTATGGAAGCAGAGCTAGAAGGCAGAAAGGTGCACTGTCTAGTTGATACTGGGTCAGAGTGTACCCTGATGCCCTTGGAGTTCTTTGATAGACACTTCGGGCACATGATGGAGCCAGAAGATGACAGCGTCATTAAGCTGACGGCAGCCAACAATGGTGAGCTGGATGTACAAGGGATAGTTTGGATGCAGGTCCGACTGTTTGGACAAGACATTGGCAAGACATTGTGCTGGTGGATCACCCATCCAAGAGGGGAGTGGATGTGATCCTGGGCATGAACGTGCTTCGAGACCTGGATCACCACCTCTATGCCAAAGAGGGGCCAAAATATTGGCAGCGGGCCACCACGCATCGGCCCACTCAGAAGGTCCTACGACAGATGGTGAGGAGTGTAACGAATACTGGTAGTGGATCCGCTGGACCACCGCAAGCGATGGTGTAAGCCGTACCAGGGGACGGAGTCTAAGTAGAACCCCGGTTTTTCACCAGAGCCCGCCGCAAAGCGGGATGGACTTGCTGCGGCGGAGAAAATACCAGGTCGCCCCCCTGGCGTGACTTGCTTGCGATGGCAAACCAAGGCAGTGCGTGGTACAGAATCGTGAGACGTAGGCGAAGTCGGGGACAGGCAGGAGGTCAGGGCAGGCGGCAACGGTTCGTAGTCAGGATACAGGAGCGAAAAGGTTCGGTACACGGAAGTCAGGCAACGAGACAGAAGAAGCTTTCTCTAAAGGCAGTATGGCACTAAAGATCCGGCAAAGGTGACCCGGAAGGAAGGGGGTTAAATAGGGTCACCTGCCAGCCTTAACCAATAATGGGCGTACTGGCCCTTTAAATCCCCGAGAGCCGGCGCGCGCGCGCCTAAGGCGCGGGCACGCGCACGCCGGCCGGCCGGCCAGGAGGACGGAAGGACTCGGGAGCGCAGGAAGGTAAGGGGGAAGCCGGGACCCGACCCGCGGGACCGGCAGGGGCCGCGGGGACCCGGCGGGTGACAGCACGAGTGCGCCCGCAGCCCGGGCGAGGGGCTGCGGGACCACCCGTGACAGTACCCCCCCCCCCTTAGGCCCCCTCCTCCTACTGGTTCGGAGGAAGGACAACACGAGACCGCGGTCCAGGATGTTCTCCTCAGGCTCCCAAGATCTCTCCTCCGGACCGAATCCCTCCCAATCAACCAAGAATTGCCGTTTACCCCTAACCGACCTCATAGCCAAGATCTCTTTGACCGCAAATATGTTGGAGGCTACGGACTCAGGAGAGGGAGGGACAACTTTTCTGGAGAAGCGGTTCAACACGACGGGCTTCAGGAGGGATACATGAAAAGAATTAGGGATCCGCATAGTGGGAGGGAGTTGGAGCCTATACGCCACAGGATTAATACGGCTCAGGATTTCAAAGGGACCCAGGAAGCGCGGGCCAAGCTTGTAACTGGGGATTTTTAACCTGACATATTTGGCGGACAGCCAGACTTTGTCTCCAGGGGTAAAGGTTGGAGCTGGTCTCCTCTTCCTGTCCGCCTGGGCCTTCATACGGGCGGCAGCACGCTGCAGGGACTGGCGAGTCTGCTCCCAGATGCCAGATAGGTCGTGGACCAAGGCATCCACAGAGGGAACC